>PNEQ01130620.1:48540-107256 GCA_003012365.1 Medauroidea extradentata | reverse complement strand
CCCTTGAACGGACTCGGTCTCCGACTTGTTTAAATTACTGTCGTTAAATGCGAAGAAACTCGGGCCCATGCCCTTGAACGGACTCGGTCTCCGACTTGTTTAAATTACTGTCGTTAAATGCGAAGAAACTCGGGCCCATGCCCTTGAACGGACTCGGTCTCCGACTTGTTTAAATTACTGTCGTTAAATGCGAAGAAACACGGGCCCATGCCCTTGAACGGACTCGGTCTCCGACTTGTTTAAATTAGGCTACTGTCGTTAAATGCGAAGAAACTCGGGCCCATGCCCTTGAACGGACTCGGTCTCCGACTTGTTTAAATTACTGTCGTTAAATGCGAAGAAACTCGGGCCCATGCCCTTGAACGGACTCGGTCTCCGACTTGTTTAAATTAAGAGCGTGCTATCTAGTGTATTGGCCGAGCGAGGTCGCGCAACGATAGTACGTTGGGCTCGCGTTCGGGAGAACTCGAATTCGATTCCCGGCTTCGAACACCCTGTTTTCTGTTTACCATGATTTCCCGACATCGCTCAGGCGGATGATGGGATGGTTTCTTAACTAAGGCCATGGCCGATTCCACTCCCAACTCCTGTCATACCAAATTGTGTGTCACCATCTCCAATGACCTCGCTGTCGACTAGACGTAATAGAGCATACTTAACTTACCTTCTATTGTAGTCAAAGAGAGGGGCGGAAATATTTCTGCGCGACTGACAAACTGAAGTTGTTGCTTTCAAGATATCTGAGAAAATATATTTTGGTGTTATTATTATGTTCATTATTAGAACCTCACATAGTAGCTCGAACATCTTTGTCATGGTAAAGACATGCATTTCTCTCCGACATACCTGAACCGGAGAGGTGGAAGGATATAACATCAACACTTGGTGTGCACTAATCTGAACGTATAAGTGCAATCGACCGTCTTGTACGTTTCTCCGTTTGATTGCCCTGTTAAGCTGACATCTTAATTCACACAAACTGGATAAATTCTGTCCTTTACACGTTGAGGTATGTCGGGCTAGTCGTGCAGTGTCGTCCCTGAAAGTGTACAGTCCGTCACAAAATTCACCAATTCTCGCAAGTAACCTTATTTTCCTCGTGTTACGACTCACTAACATTTCTGGGCTTGTCAGACAGACTCTGAAGTCTTTTCTGTCAGAAACCTAGAAATTCATAAGGGACTATAGCAAGGCATGCACTTGTAGTTGTCACGTCAGCTGGACACAGTGACCCGCGAAATAATATATAAAATTCAACATGAATACGTATTAATTCCAAGGGAACCATTTTATAGAACGAGAGTATTCTTGGGTAAATACGTTCATTCAGCTTCTGCTGGTATCATAAGCTTGGGAATGGATGAATATTTTATTTATTTGTCAAATGCAAGAACTAATTTGTGTATAAACAGTTCTGACAGCGCTTTTGTAAAATAAAATTATTTGTCAGTTAATCTATGAAATATGAATTTCTTAGATAGATTCCTGAAGTAAGCTATCTGGGTCCATTTCTTCTAAAGGCTGGGTTCTACTGATATTATTTTTTTTGTGTATTTGATATCATTAGAGCCAGTGATTTTTGTTGAAAAGAATTCTGCAACACTTGGTTTCAATGCCTTATGTGAACACATGTTTCTCTGCTTCATGGTCAGTGATTGAAAGTTTTTAACTTTCGACGTCTCGGGGTCCTACCTGCATATTACAGACGTGTGGTGTCGCGGTAATATTCTTCTGGTTGGTGCAGTCAAATGAGCCACGCCTCTGCCATATTATATTCTGCCAATAACCACAGACCAGAGTTGCAGGTGTGCACGTAAGGCATTGAAACAAGTTGTTGCAGAAATCTTTTCACCAAAAATCACTGGCTCTAGATATCATGCTTAGCAGGAATGATGCGATTGTAGCCCTATTGTATTACTAAAAAATTAAAAAAAGTTAATTTACAAAAAATTGTTACAAAATTCGATTGCCAAAATATGTTTGCAGCAGTACTAAAGCCTTGCTTAGAAGGCGGGACCAGTACATATATTTATGTTAGCAGTTGTACAAGACAAGGACCTCCGAGATTCTCCTGCCCGCATACTGACGTGCAGGAATATATCGCAGTGTATTGGGGAACAAGTTATATCTTCTACTAACCTTCCAGCAGTCACCAGCTCGCCAGGATGGTCCTGGGTCGAGACCCACGGCATGATGCACGTTCTTAGCCGAGTACAATCATCAACAGACTCCAGCATCATGATAACTGTGAGGTCGAATGTTACCAAATAGTCATCGAATACCAACCTGGTAATTTTATTTAAATGTATCTAATGAGACGTTCCCCTCCAGATTACTAATACAATGTTAACAATGTATTAATTTGTAGCTATCGACCATGTAAAGTAAAGCCACGGTAATTATATTAACGTATTTCATTTAACTATATGGGGCCACGATGGTCGAGGGGTCAGACCTCTCGCCTCTCCTAGACGATCCGAACTCGATCTCCGGCGGATTCAGTTACTGTTGGGCGACGGCTTCCTCGACAAACTCCCGTTTCCCCCACCTCACTCATTCCGTCGCTGCTCTACCAATACGCTCACGTCACTTCACCTCACCTCATACATTCCTCAGGCCAGAGGGCGACAAGTATGTTTGAGCAGCCGACACAACCTTCCTCCCGGCCTCCTCTCATACACACTGTGACCCTGCTAGAAGGCGGGAACATGAAGTTGATTTTCATTCATTTTCATTTCATTTAACTGAACTATACCTACTCTTAGCATTAACCACTTTTATAATACAGTAGGCCTATTAAGTAACTACCCCTGGATACAGCCCCTTGTATGTAAGAGACCCTAGATGTAGCTCTTATATGCTATATTAAACTTATGTTCAGCAGGTTTTTAAAATACATATGAAGTCTATTCTACTGGTACAAAAATTCAAATATATTAATTTACCAGGCTAACGTGCAGTAAAATTCTGCTTACATTATCTGTACTATTACAAACGTTATCTTGGCAACTAGTTGAACAAAACCAGTTTAGGCGCTTCGAACACACGACAAACTTGTGGTGATAATTGCATCCAGGAATATTTGCACAAGCTGTAAAATATAAGACAACACCACATGATCTAACTTGGAACGGAAGAATGATTAACAGTGAAGGTGTGAAATTTTCCATGCAACCAAGACTTATTTAATTCCGCAAAATGGAAGGAATACGTGCATAGTGGTGGGCAGGGCATAATTAGAAACAAATTCCTAGCGTACATATGTTCATTAAATAAAATTATAGGCTACTGTAGTAAATCTATTCTTTGTAAACAGATTTATCTCGCCTATCTTAAACAGAGTTTGTGTTTATGCTTTATATTTGGCTCGAAAATGAACAACTTGAAATTAGGCGCAGCTTTGTAGTTCACTGATCAGTCTACAGACTGCGGTGAAAAAATTGTAAACAAGCCATACTAAAAGAGTGGGCCTACACGGGGACAAAAAGTTTGAATAAATTACGCTCATTTGAAATTAGTCGTGAATTTAGTTATATGTAGGTGGCTTAGGTAATCAGGGACTTTCAAAATAATGGTATAGTTTATATGTATCTGTCTGGTAGAAGGACGTGTGGACAGCTACAATGACGGGGATGTGTTCGTCAAAGTTTATTGTCTGACTTGCATTTAACGTAAATAATTTCTACAAATACTCAAAAGATTAGGGTGTTATTGATACAATTCCTGTTATTCATTTCGTTACTGATTTTACAACTAAATATCACACTTGTAACCAATGCAAGATCCCGCTGAGTATAAAATTTATGTGAGATATAGCAATTTACAACCGTTCTAGAAACACAGTACAGGGAGCTCTGACATCGTAAGAAACACCGGTAATTATGTTTATTATTATAAACCAATAAAATGGCTACATTTCAACATTTTTTACACTCACGCTGTATTAAATGCTTCTAGGATAGAATTTATATATATTTTGTTTCAATGGCCACGGAGATTAAGGTAAAATTACATCCGTAAGCACATCTATCAGCACGGCGTCATCAAAATACGAACACAATTTTGTCAACTGTTTTTATGGGAACTTTCTATTAATAATTAATTACAAAATGTATCATACATAGCCTATATGCTATTTTACTTTACTGTAAAATCATGAAGTTGGTAAAAATGTTCCCTACAACTATGAATAGCAACAAACTTTGTTTCCCACAACTCGGGTGGCGGTAGAGGGCGTGTACCTCTATCGTCCATTGTCTTCCTGTTCATCCTGTTTAACGGTACGGATGCCAGTTACGAGTGAACAGCTCTTCCTTTCACGTCTCTTTAGTCGTTTACAAAAACTCACGAGGACAGGGAAGGTAAAACAAAATACAAGTCTAAATTGTGGAAACACGTAGCGGGAGTAAAGTTTACCCGTGACCAAATGCTCACATGACAGCTTGGTGGTAAAATACTTACTTACGCTGGCCTTGAGAAAGGTAAGTGGTTTATAAACGAATATCACAATTTTTAGCGCAAAAATGCAAACAGTACAGACAACCAAACCTACAACAAAGTGCCACGGAACGTGTTGAGTTCAAAATATTGAGGAAATAAAAACGCGAAATTAATATTATATGAAACACACGTAAAATTACGCGCTGTGAGCGTCGCGTTTAGCCAAATATTCAACAACTGTGTAAAATAGGTATGATATTTTGTTCCCGCCATCTTAAAACTCTGAACAATACTACAGGCGTTCATCAAGATCCTAATGATCGATATAACCTGGTCATGTGACAGTAAACCTAGCCTACTGCAGTTCGTGAACTTTTGTAACCATCGTTTATTATATAGTGCAACCAGCCACTTTTCTCCATTTGATACGTGCTTGTTCACAGACACAAAGTAATGATTTTTCCGGGTGGAGGAATTGTTTCACGGCTTGTTTTCTAATGTTAGGTGTAAGTACTCTTACCCACGGATTCCTCTCCTCCCTCCCTTTCATTTCTCATTTTTCCTTTCCCGCACCCCTCTGGCCCTCAACGCCGGCACAGCACCGGTGTGGTGTTCTGACGGTTTGTCGGATATTGAAGATGTCCTCTACTGCGGCTAGCCACCGTCGAGTGCGGCCCAGAAGTGAGGGGTGAGGGGGTAGGAACCCTCTTTCTCTTGTCGATCGAGTACGTTTTTAACTTCCAGTTCGCGTGCCTCTTCCGCCGCACACAAATCCTCTCTTCTTGTTCCTTTTTAAAGATAATTCCCGCGCCCTCATTATTCCCACCCTGTCTCTATCTCTCTTTCCCGCACATATATATTCTCTCTCTCTCTCTCATCGTCAGATTATAACTCTACTCTCTGTCGCTCCCCGCAGTCCTCCGTGGATCTCCCTATCTCCGGCGAGGAGAGAGATGGAGGGTTCGCCATCTCTTCAAGACTACTCCACCTCCCTAGAAGTGGACACGTCACTTTGAGGCGATTACACTTTGTTTATGTGAGAGGCACTTAGTGTTTTATTGCACTCGCCCTTCGGTGCTCTGCTCGCTCGAGTAGACTTGTTCCTACGAGGTGGCTCTGGATTGCACTACACCGGCTTGTTCAGCTATGGTTCGACCTACCTTGTCCGCCGTCGACCACTCCGTCCAGCTATAGTTCAACCTGCATACACGTATCCTGACTGTCTCATCCTTCCACATTCTCTATCCTTCTCCTACACAGTGAAAAAAATGTACTTTTACGAGCCAAAGCTTGCCAAATACCTTCGAAGTCTAGCGGCATATATAGGCCTATAGGCATATAGGTGTGTGTATATATATATATATATATATATATATATATATATATATATATATATATATATATATATATATATATATATATATATATATATATATATATATATATATATATATATATATATATATATATATATATATATATGAGCAAGAAGGTTTGATATGAAACAAAATAATCTTCGACTACCTGTCACATTTTACAAAATATTTTGCTCTTTACGCTACCAAATGGTGAATAGAAAATTAATAATTAATAAATTAATTTTTAATATAATTTTTTTAGCTATGATTTAAGCAAACTTATATTTAAATTTTTCTCAGGTTCCTTCGCGTTTTTACTGGATCAATTTTTCTTTGCGTAAACGTTTTTATATTGTTAGACACTGTACGAGCTGAGAATGTTCCAGTACTGTATTTTAAGAAAACGGAAAACAATGTGGAAATCGTGTTCAAAGCATTATTGGGGGAAAATTTTGTACTATTCTTTTATCAAGAGACATTTGTAGGATGTTTAAAATATTTTCTTATTGAAATTGTTGTGGTTTCACACCGTAAAATTTTTTATATAAGTCCATTAACTGTGTTTGAGTTAATCGTGTGGATAATTTATTTAGTAAGAAGTAACATGTTTTAAAGAGTAAATGATATGTTGAGTTTTAATATTGTTACAAGTTTAAGCAAAAACTTACACGTGGGCGATTCTCTGAGCTCTTTGGGATAGAGGTCTTGTACTTAGAAATAAAATAGTTGAATTAAGTTATTGATTTACTAGCTCACAAAGCTTACAAAAATACACAAAACAGCAATCAACTATAACATTCACAACACCCTTAATTATGCACACAATTACTACTGTGCCACAGAAGCGTTAATTAACTTCGACAATTAAAGCACAACAAAAATGTCTACCATCAATTAAATACTACAAATCACAATAAAAATTCAGTAACATATCCAATCAACAATCTTTCAAATAGTGATAATGTACAACCTTAACAGTCCGAAGTGGTGATGGGCCACCATGTGCTGCGCAGCACCCCGAGTGCACCACTGTCCTCACTCCTGAGGTCTTCGGTTCGACTCCCGTCGCGCATCTCCTTGTTGTCCGTCAACCCGCAGCACCAGTCCTCTCTTTCGCCCAATACTGTCCCGAAGGTATGTGCCTGTAGCCTAACAGCAGACTTTGGCTTCACCAAGATGTCTTCACAAGTCTCTCTCCACAAGCATTGCACCTTCCTCTAGCACGACCAATAGCGAACTCCCCAAATCTGTTTATTCGGTGCTTTTATACTCTGACCAAACTCCGGGGATTCACCGCGTTACAGGGGTCTAATAACAGACATTACATCATGCTTCGGACGTGACTTGAGTCACGTAGGCCAACCTCGTAGGATAAAAGCGCAGTTGGAACAGGTCTCTATGACGTAGTTTCGGCGTGACTTCCATCACGTAGCCGCCTGGCTTGTTACTCATGGGCTAGTCCACGAAGTGTTACGAAACAGCTGCCGGCCACCTAGCCCTCAGAAACACAGCTTGCAACAATATTAAGGGACATGATTTTGAATAAATTTTATCTTCTGCTGGGCAACACTATTCTGTTAACTTATATGGTATCAAAGTAATTTCCCAAGGTTTCCACGAATTAAGGACCTCCTCTTTTGATAAGTGTTAAACATTCATGTTATTTGATGGACTGAAGATATTGTTGTGTAACACGCCCCATATGGTCGCAACCGTAATTAGTAAGATTAAAAGCCATAATTGTTACTCAACTGTCATAAATTCCAGATGACTTTATAATTATGTCTTACGACCATTATTTCCTCTCGGCATCATGTATGGATGGCGATGAAATAACTTTCAACGAGCATGAGAATGTTAAATAGTTAAGTAATTAGGATATAAGTAATTTTTAGCCATTAACAAAAACATTGAATGTAATTGTTTGTCTATAGCCGAAAGAAATTTAAAAATTGTGAAATAAATACAGCAATAGCAGGGAGTTGCTGTCTTTGAGGGGCGGGGCCATCTGTCGGAAGCTGGCTTCTGATTGGCCCAACTGAACCAAAGCCTGCATAGCAAGTGACGAAGATTTTGTCGCCAACCAGGAGCAGAGCGAGAGTTTGTTAACGGTTTTGGGCAGACGTCGTTGCATCGCGGAAGACTGCGCACCGGGGTGCAACCGTCGGGCGTCGCCGGTTTAGTCTTCGAGACGCCTTTGAGTAGAGAGGTAGACGTCGACGAGCCGCGAAGTACGTTGGGCCGGGACGACTAGGGGTATTATTTTAAAAAATACCTAAAAACGTTGACGTCGCAGTTAGCTCTTTGTAGACAGCTGACGGCGCCTCCGCTTACGTGACCTTCGACGTTAATATAAGTGGATGTGAAATCATCAAGAGTCACACCGATAAAGTTAGTAGTGTAACGTCCGTCAGGCGAGGACAGCAACGACGCGTTACCCGGTATAACAGAACTTACCGTCTATGTATCACTCCACCAGAACACCAAAATCAATTAGCATTAACCGCGCGTCACAGTTGGAATGCTACAATGAAAACAATAGTACGGTTTTATGGATAAAGTATCTGTACCTCTTATCCTCTGTAACTAGTGATTGGAAGTTTTCGCGAAAACACTTTTGCAAAACTTTCTTTCAATAGGCGTATTTCAGCGGTTGAATTGTTCACAAGATGTTGACAAGCGTTTGCGGAAACTGTTTGCATTTACAAAAGATCGCTAAAATGCAAAATTCTGTGAACAGAAATGGCTACCAACATGGAGTTACGAAATTATGTATTTGCTAATGCCTTATCAGGAATAGAATTGAACTGTATAAAGCAAAACATTTCTTCACTGATGCATTTGTTGGAAAATAGACTGCATGTCACAATTTTTTTTGCATGTACAACATAATAAATTGTAGAAGGAAACTTAATCATGCAACTGCATAAAATGGAAAAATTAACACTGCGTCATTTTCTTTCAAAGGAACGTAAGTCTCGTCCATACTGTGCATAAAAACGGTTTCTTTTGATTTCAGATTTATTCTGTATAAAACAGGAAATAATGGTACAGGTAAACATCCTGTGAACAAACCCTGTAACCGCCCTCCTGCCTCGGTTGCCAGAAACGTGCAAACACTCTCAGCCTGTTTGCAGCATGTTTGCAAACACTCTTGTAAACAGGAGCGCTAAAATGCTCTATTCACAGGTACCGCTACCAATTCAACCGCTAAAATACGCCTAATGACTTCATACACACACGCAGCTCTGCTCCATGGTCAGTGACGTCACAGACGTGTGGTGTATCAGGAACCTGGTTCTGATTGGCACAGTCAAATGAGAGACGACCCTGCATTAATTCACATCTGCCAAATAATCATGAAGCAGAGCTGCAGATGGGCACGCAAGACGTTGAAACAAAGTGGTGCAAAAACTATTTAGCGGTAACCTCTGGTCCTTATACAACATTACAAATCGAGGCAACAATCACATTTGTTGGTGCTACCGTCCTGTGGTAAGAGACAGTGGAAAATCGAACGGATTTTCCGTACCACCATATTTTTCAAACCAATGTAGCTGCGTTCCGCCTTGTATGATTGGTGGATGGTTATTGTTGCAAACTTTACCTGACGTACTCTAGGATGAAGTGTTGCAAACTTTATGATAATAGCTCAAGGATGTCTCAAACATGAAATTACACAATTAGACCGGATAATAGTAAGGGATAGTCCAAGGTGTAGAAGAACAGTTGACGCCAATAATGAACCAACCCATTTTTATTGACTGAAATCTACACCTCGGTATCTGTTTTGCCCTTATCAGCACAATCCACACTATTAGCCCAAAGCCAACTGAACTGGGAACTCACGTCTCTCGCGGATGGTTCGCGTTTCGACTCCGGGGACGGACCGCTGCCCTGGCTGTGCCCTCCTGGACACCTGAGCTGGCTGCCCCTCGACGTGTTTGACGACCCTCTGCTCGATGTCGCCCAGCACCTAGTGTCTCCTCGCTGCAGCTCTTCCTCGCGCAGCCTTTGTAGTCGGGGCCCGAGATGTTATTAAAACAACCTCACTCGGCTTGCCCCGCCCTCGGCTGCGTTCATGGCTATGTTACTCTCGTAACATTATGTAGTTATTTAAAGACAAATAACATGGCGGCTCACCAGAGTAAGGTTATTCCACTACATAAGGTTATAAAGATCAATGTTAAAAGTTTCGCACAGGGAAAATTTCTGCCGCTTGAGCACTGGTGCAGGTAATAGGTGCAAACTTACCAATCACCGAGCGTTCCTGAATTTTAAGTTCACAGTAAAAAAACTTCCTGAATTGTTTAGGAATTAATTAACCTAAACACAGTATGGTACAGTTACCATCCTTCCGCCTTGTAAATATGCCAACTTTTCACTTGTTACAATACAAGTCTGGTAACTTCAGTATACATTTGACTGTTTTATAAAAATATATAGTAATGCTACCATGGATGTCTGGGAAACTATTCTACCATACCTACTTTCTTAGCGCTCCTATACGTACGTCTGGTAAACTTACAAACTATTTTTTAAAGTGCATATTAAGTTGATAATTTAAAACGCGAAATTTGTTTATATTCACTTTAAGATTAAATGTAATAATTTATGTCATTTCCAAGCCTATTCATATTCAATTTTACTACTGTTTCGTATTTTTCTTGCCCCTTTGCGATAGCAGCGAAACTAGCAGCAGACATTTTCCCTGTGCCAATCTCTTCCAAAAGAAAACACATTTTATTTCTAACCTGTAATAGAATTAACCCTAACCAGAGTTATCATTGGTCCAGTCAGATGGCGGCATGTCAATAACAAAATAAAAACGTCAAACATGGACGTGTTATGTTGAAACCTAGCCAACATGTAACTTTTGTGCTACAAATCAATATTCCTAACTACGGTTAAAGGAAAATTATGTTGCCAACAGAACATTTTCTCATGTTCAATGTCACTGACGACAGTAGTTGCACAATTGACTGAAGATAATGTTGTAATTATAAAGTAGCAGATAGGTAAGTTGGTAAGTAGGGCTCAAGTCCTGACTATCGAACTGCCAGCCAATGAGATTAAACAGGAAATTAATGTTAAAAGACCTTACTCTCACAATATCCACTTTAAAGATAACATCCTCAAGCGATAAAATTATTAGAAGAACGCTGGAACATTATTAACTTCGCCAATTTTTTATTTCCTGCTCGAGAGCAGATATATTTGAGTAAATCTGGTGTAGAGATCGAGTTGAATATTTTAGAGATTTTCAACGCAGGTAGACTGTATCGCACAAGGCATTTGGACAGTTTTAATGTAAAGTCTACTCTATGGAGTTGATCGAGTAAGGTTTTCGTAAGCACCATAAGTTCAGCCATCGTTCCCCCAAGTGGCGCTGTACTGAAAATAAAAATTCCTGCGGGTTTAAAAACATTGTGTACAGTCAATCGTAATCACGTAATATTGAAAATCTATTTTGACGTAAAACTCTTAATCAGGACTTACCACTTGTATTAATATGTTGTCATTAATTCCTTGTTGGTTTCCTTGGTGTAATATTTTTTTTTTTTTTAAGAAGTTTATTGGTTCGTAATTCTTTGATCATAATGTATGTAGATTATTGGTCCTTATTAAATGTTTTGCTACGGCAGACTTCAAATCTACGTTTATTAAAGATAAACATAAACTCACAAAATGTTTATTCACACTAAATTAATTTACTTAAGTAAATTGGTCCAAGTACAAAAACTTAAAATTATTTTTCGTACATGAAATACTTTTAATGTCTAAAACGTGTTTAACATTAGTTAATAAAATAAAGATAATAAAAAATTTATGTTGCACAATTGATTTTCGTACAACGTATGGCTTCATCTAACTGTTAAATTTGTCATTAGATTGGAAACGCTATTAAAGCAATGTTGAAACACATGAATATTGCAAAATGCTACATTACATCTCTGTCAAAAATGTTGAAATTTTTTCATTGTTAAATGAATGTTTGTAACTGTTTCGGTGATTAATTAATTTCTTCGATGCTGCAAGTTGAATGTTTCGAGTTGTAACTTGATAAAAGAAGAACTGTGTTTCCTGCAGATGTGCTTGTAGGCAACACGCCGTACACAAGAGATAGTATAGCTGCATACATGCAGGCGCCGTAGTGGAAGTCAACCGTAAGTAACGCCCTGTTACTCGTCTGGAAGATGCCACAATATGCACAGTAAAATTTGAGACTTAATTTTTTTTCTATCACTGACACTTTGGAAAGCTGACTTGTCTTCTGTGGTAATGTATTGACAAACTTGTTTTCTAAAACTAATTTAAAAAATCATGTAATTATTTGATGTTGAGCAAAACTGTACACGTCAACAATTGGGTCCTTGAATGCAATTTGTAACGCCATGAAAAAATGTGAAGAAAAATAGGACTTACTCTAAAAACACTTTCCTTGTTACGACATAAATTTTGTAGAAAATAAGAAACTTTTTGTTGAAAATAGGAACCCTTTTATAGTAACTTATACAATACCTCCAGGTATAGAGTATTTTTGTATGCGGAATTAATTAACGTTCTTAGTAAAATGCGTGTGAGAGTCCCAATGCGTCTCATGGAGCATGTTATCTTGTAAGTGAATCACTTGCGGCTTACGTATCCTATAAAAACATTAATCACATTCACTGACAAGAATTAATATATCATATTTTAAACATAAAAGTACCTCGTACGCATTATCATTAATCCCACTCCTCTCCTGCTTGGGAATTTTTCCCCACGGCGTCCTGTTGGTAGCAAGGTCCACTGCATTATTCATGGCTGGTAAACAGGCCTGCCAACAGGATACATCCCCCGCAGGGAGACGCGCCACACATAATTTTCACCCCTGATCGGATCAGCATTCTGGGAGGCGCTGTGCACACACTGCGTCAGCGATTTGCCGGTCTCTTCAGAGAGTCCCTACTTAGATTCCCTCCTCCTCTTCCCCCACCTTCTCAGCACACCACTTATAGTTGTTTACGTTACATGCTGAAATTAATTTCTTTCAATATATTCGTGTGGGGAATCGGCAGAGTCGACATTCTCTCGTGACCGTTACTATAATGTTTGCAAAAAAATATTCTAGTCAGCGAAGACAACAAAACGGCAAATTACCCACGCGAGAGGAAATATCTGTTAAGATCAGTCTTCTCTATTGAGTCTTCCCTTTTACTAATGAACATGAGAAATAAGCAATATAAGTTACTAGCTGTCCCATTGCGGCTTCGCCCACGTGTACTACAGAAAAGAGTAACTAACTTTTGATTACGTATTAATTGACGGTGTTACTATATTCTCTGTATAACTTTAATTTGCAAACTAGCTTAAATTGTTTTGTATATGTTTACGTACGCAAACTTAAAAAAAAAGTGCATGTCGATTTCTCGTCAGGTTAGTTTCATCTCCAAAAAAACTATTTTCCAGCTTTTCACCCTTTTAATTTTTGAGTTTTGTTTTTATATATTTACGTAAGCTTCATTTTTAATCAAAATCCACCTCGATATCTCAAATTGTTTGGGAGATACGGATGATTAATTGAAAACACGTTTAAATTTTTTTACCGGCTTTCAAGGACGAATTTAGAAAAATCCTAAAACCGCTTTTTAAACATGTAAATGTGCACCATTCTGTTGCAAAGATCACCTCGATATCTTAAGTGGTTTAAGAGAACTAGAGGATTTATTGATAACACATTTAACGGCTTTTTACCACCTTAATTTCCTAATTTCGAAAACTCTAAAAATTATGAAATGCGCATTTGCTTAGACAGTGTTTTGAAGTAAAAATATTAACAATATATATTGTCAGGTTAGAGAGTTATCGAGAAATTTGCGAAAACATGTTTTGCCCATTTTCACCCCTTTAATTTTCGATTTTCGAAAAATCCTCTTTTAGTGAGGCCTACGCCGTGAGGAGAAGCTACGCTGAAAATTTCACGTTTCTAGGTCCAGCGGTTTGGGCTGTGCGTTGATGAGTGAGTGGGGCACTTTATTTTATAAATATAGGCTAGCTGTCCCGTTGCGACTTCGCCCGTGCTTACTATAGAAAAGAGTAACTGACTTTTAATTACGTATTAATTGATGGTGTTGCTATATTCTCTATATATGTTTAATTTGCGAATTACCATAAATTTGTTTGTATATATTTACATACGCAAACTTTAAAGAAAAGATCATGTCGAAATTCTCGTCAGGTTAGTTCTATTTTCACCAACAAAATATTTTCCAACTTTTCACCCTCTTAAATTTCGATTTTCGAAAAACCGTAAAATTTCTTTTTAGATATTTACTTACGCAACTTTTTGAATCACAGAGCGTATTGATGGCTCATTAGGTTACTGAGATATCGTCGATGAATAGATAAAATGTTTTCCAGCTTTTCATTCCTTCGTTTCGAATTGCTAGAAATGCTGAAATCAGTTATTTGGTAATTAATATGGCTTTAATTCATCTTTATTTCTCTATGATAGTCAATAACTGAATTTATAGAACAAAAAACAAATCGATTACAACTTTTGAGTTATTTCTCCGTGGTCAATATTCACTTTTCGGGAGTTTTGTAATGTTTTACTACTTTTCACATCCGTTATTGTCGGATTTCGAAAAACCCTGAGTTCTGTTTTTAGAAATTTACGTAAGCTTCATTTTAAAACAAAAACAACCTCGATGTGAAATATGTTTTCAATTATTCTTCCATATGGAACCAGTCAAGATATCGAAGTGATGTTTGCTACAGCAATGTATACATAAAGATCCAAAATATCGTATAACGATATTTCCCAAATAAAAAAGTGTAAACTATGTGATCGATTCGTGATAAATATAGCCTATCTCTCGCGCTCTCTCCCCCCCCCTCTCTCTCTCTCTCTCTCTCTCTCTCTCTATATATATATATATATATATATATATATATATATATATATATATATATATATATATATCGCTCACTGAACTAATATGTCGACGCGATTTTTGCTTAATATTAATGCTTACTTAAATACCTGAAATTTAGTTTATTTTATTGATTTTTTTTTTTTTTTTTCGAAATTTGACATCTAAGTAAGCCTAAATGAAAATTGATGAAACGGGATAAAAGGTGAATCGACTATATATCTCAAATCAATCAGGTTATCGTCACAGTGTTTTAGATAAATCCATTGTTGCTATCGAACGCATCGAGATATAGATTTGCTTTTCGCTTTATAATGATTAGGCTATACTAAAATACCCGTAAACATACTTCAGACCTTTTCTGCTAAATTCGAACTGTTCGGAACTGTGAAGAGATCAAATATGTTTCTAAATGAATCGTGAATCGGCGATTAAGCTTTGACTCAATTGGTTTTCGTCAAGATTTTCGCCTCAATTTGATACTTATACAAATTTTTAACATGTGATGATAAACATTTAGTGAAATTTGATCAGTAAAGGGGTGAAAATCGTCTACCTAACTAGTTGAGATATCGAGGTCTTCAGAGCGATTGTTACGTAAATACCAGAAATAATTATTTCAGTTTATATACTGATAAAATGACTCAATTACCAAGGCGGAAACGTAGTCTTTTTTGAGCAGACGATTCAAAAAGCAAGTACTACCATGGAGAAATAATTTATGCGGGAGTTATTGTTTTGTTGTAGAATCTCTATGCGCCCAGTGACTGAATAATTTATTTATTTTTAATTAACTTTCGACCGTACGTATTTAGGGCACAGTAGTCAATGGTTGTGCTCAAGGTAGATGAGTCATCATTGCACGTATATTATTTATGCTATTTACATAACCTCTCATATTCAAGGTCTGCTTTGCTATGACTATAAAAAAGCCTGAGGTAAGTCGATAAAGTGGCAGGGATAGACTTAGGACAGTTTTCACATAGACAGCTATAGCTACTTAGCCTGCTGCAAAGTAAACTCAACCTGCAGCGTGGTTATACTAACACTTT
Organism: Medauroidea extradentata; assembly: GCA_003012365.1. Lineage (NCBI taxonomy): Eukaryota > Metazoa > Arthropoda > Insecta > Phasmatodea > Phasmatidae > Medauroidea > Medauroidea extradentata. The sequence goes on along the minus strand of PNEQ01130620.1, from coordinate 91,488 downwards.
AAGGTCGAACTACTAATCTGGCGTACATAGAGGTCCATTCAATTGATGTAAATATTCCCTGTTAGGAGTAACATACATGGGCAAAGTTGCGGGCGGACTGTTAGTGTGTGTGTATGTTTATATAAATAAATAATATATATATACATATATATATTAGATAGCGTCTGCCCAAAGAAAACGTGTCATCGGTTTTGTCATTTGACTTCCCGATCAGTAAGCGAAGCGTCATTTTGTTGGTCTTTGCAAGTTAAATCGTGTAGAAAACATAATTTAATTTCGGCAATCGATAGGATGGCCTGGCAGTAGTACGTAGCGACATGTACTTAAAGAATATTAATGACATGAGAAATGCAAAGTATGTTAACATTTGTGCCAGTAGAGAGAAAGGAGCACGTTGATGTGGCGTGCAGCACAGAATTATGTTTGGAGGACTTGTGTACAGGTTCAAAGATCAGCTAGAAGAGCAGTCAAGCTGGATACAAACCACAGTCACATTCCTTTACCATACGTTCCCCGCTTACAGCATGAAGTCAACGTCGGAAACAACAGACATCATTGTGGTTATGGGAAAGTGTTGACTGTATTATCGTGCTATATCCAGCTGTACTGGATGGTACTGGAATTGATGACATTGTCAATAGTATGTGGTTTTCTGTAAGAAAATTCAATGGCGTCGGCAGGCAGACATCCAGAATGTATGCACCCAGAACGTGCCACCCTAAATCTGAATTAGTGAATATTCACTGATTCACACCGATGGATGGAGCAGTTTCAACAAATTGAAAAAGTGAGAAACCACTGTGGAATCGGTGACTATTCACTGATTCCAATAAAGAGTGCCGACATTCCACAAGTAAATTAATGAATGTCCACAGTATTTCCAGTAATTTTTCACAGATTCAGTAAGTGAAAACTGTTTTTTGAAAACAACTGGAAAAACAGTGAATACTCACCGATTCACTTGTGAGATGTTCGCACTGTTCAAGGAAATAAGTGAATATTCACTAATTAAACAGTGACTATTTTCACTGATTCAAATTGTTGAAACTGCTCCATCCATCAACGTGAATCAGTGAGTATTCACTAATTAAGATTTAGAGTGTGAAGGCAGACATTCGGGTGCAGGAACGTTTCGGGAAGTTGTAAAACGGGCTCGCGATACTGGCGATTTGTAGCCAACGATAACGCAGCCGGCCAGTTCGCAGTCCACATAGCACCACTGTGCTATATGTGATGGCCACGCACCCACACACAAGCACACATATGGTCGCTATAGACCTACACATCTCACACACTACGGTGCATCGTATTTTGAAGGATGAGACCATTCACACGTACCACAGGCAGGTGCACAATAACTTTCGAAGGTAGACAAGGCCAATCGGCTGGCATTCTCCAAGTGGGAATTAAGCCATCCAGTGGACACTTTCATATCGTATTGTTACAGACGAGTTAACGTTTCACAACACAGGTGTGTCAAACCGTAAAAACAGCCATTACTTGGCATACGCTAACCAGCGCTGGCTATGTGAACAGGACAAACAACATCGATGGAGTGTGAATTGCTGCAGTGACGTAATTGGGAAGAGGGTTGTTGGTCCCCACGTTTTTGAAGGAAGGCTGGACGGCAGAACGTACACCGAGTTTGTTCGGAACGATCTGTCCATTCTGCTAGAGGATATTGACCTTGCAACGAGACTGCTATATGGATACAACAGCATGGTGTCCCCTGCCATGTCGTGACTGGACAACAAACTATGAAAGATCAATTCCCTATAAAAACAATAGGCCGAAGTATGTATATTTCGTGGCCAGCAAGATCACATGATATAACTGTCCTGGACTTTTAATTGCGGGAAACAGTGTAGGATATTACGTACGTGACATCGAATGCTACCCACGAAGACATGAAAACCAGCATCAGCAATGCCTTTGCTGTATGTCGTAACTAGTACATTATCCGACAAGCCACCGCTAGCGTCCGTCCCAGATTGGAATGCTGTCGGGGAAGAGAGGGGAGGTTTGTTTAATTACTTACTATAATCTTAGAATATACATTACAACAAGGCAAATAACTAGTTGTATTCTTGTTATAACATTCTACTATTTGTTTTTTCCGTCAATTCAACATTATCATTTGGCTGTTGTCCCATTTACGACGTAAGGTACTGTGCACATGTGTTGTTTTGTTGCTTATTTAATGAAGTGCTCACTTACATGTACTGGCAGTGTTTGCACATACTGGCGTAGAGTTACGATGAAATATCAGTTGTGTTAATGCATGAAATTCTTAGTCTGCAGTTAAATTACAAAAAAAAACATTATCTGGAGTTTGGAGGTAGGGGGATATGAAATGTTGGAAAACGTGGAAGGGGGTCAGAAAGGGACTCCCGATAAAGTTTAGTGAAAATATTTTCTTTCTTTTAATTTTTTAAAATTTTTTTATTATAAAATTTATTTAAAATTTAAATACATATTTATACGAATTATTTAAGTTAATATAGAGTACATATCACGTACTTTTCCACAACACAAAGAGGTTGTAATTAAAATCTGTATAAAAAAAGCGTGCGAACAAAATATTGTACTGTTTTAATTGAAGAGTACGTGCACGTAGTCGCAGGCAAATGCTAGTATGTTAAAATTCGTAATAAATCCCGCAGTGGATTATGTCTGATAAAACAACGAAGAAATACAAGTAAATTTCAGTAAAACCAGAATGGAGAACCGAACTAAAAAAAACCCGAACAACAGGAAAAAAACACAATTTAGACCACACACACTATTACTGGACAGAAACCAGACAGCACACAACACTGAATGAACACAACAACGTAGACTGCATAGATGTAAACTGGACCAAACAAATAGGACACATTCTTGCTGGTTTTCTCCTTGTTTGGTTAGTCTCACATTGTTTTCTGGAACTACAATGGCCTACGTCCACGGTTATGTTCTGAGTCATCCCTTTCCACTGCAAGAGACTTTGAAACACACAAACTCATATAGCCTGAGTACCGTCAACTGAGATATCTTAGGACAGTAAGAAATCTTGAGAAACTCATTCAGTAATTATTTCAAATGTCGTAGCCCTGAATGAACTGATCATAGTGGATATTAAAGTGAGACAATTTGGATAGCGGTTCCTTGTGTTCCTTCGTACTCTCACGGCTACCGTGAGTGCAATAAAATTGGTATAAAAATAGTTCCAAGTTATCCTGCTGTCCCAGGTAACCCCAGCAGATATATGAAGGAGTGTACTTGCCCATATACATTCGGAAACTGCCTTCCTTTTTAATTATGACGCGATATGTGCAGCTGCTTGGTATATGTGGTTCACGCTAAAGTGAGCATTTTTTCTAGAATAATAATTTTAAAATATCATTTATTGTGACCTTACATATTAAAGCCACAATAGACAGCAATTTTCATCACCATGTTTAATTTTTATATTTGTAACAGATACATTTTTTTTTTCTTATTTTAGACACAAATTATGAGTAAATTTTTCTCTTATGAGATTTTTTGTCTCCAATAGGTTTTGCGTAATTGCTCGTCAAAGTCAAAATTTGCATGTTACGGATTTAAGGACGACACAAAACCAACTCACATATTTAACCGAAAAAATTCTCCGTAGATAACGATGTCACAGACTACAATTTTTCGTTTTTAAAAACTAAAAATGATTTGTATTTAAATAAAAATGCAGAAATTTAAAATAAACTTAAAAAATATTCAATGTTCTTAATACTAAAATTGTTTTATTTTATGGTTTGCTATAGGAGACGTTTCAGCAAATAACATATTTATTCGCTGTGAATATTTCCAGTTTGATATGTCAGTTGGTTTTAGTGTCGTCCTTAAAACTGTAACATGCAAATTTTGATTTTGACGAGCCATTTTGTGTCTTAAATAAGAACAAATTATATGGTACAAATAAAAAAATTGTGATGAAAATTTCTGTAGACTTAACTGTTTAGTTCGATATAATCTAGACACGTTATTACTTAGATGGTTTTGTTTACATTAAAAAGTGAGAGGAAACTTAAAATTATCTTATCAGATAAAAGTAACTAAGGCTTCCGATGTGCTCACTCTCTCTAACCACGCATAGGAAGGCTGGAGTGAAGAGTATAGCGGATTGTATACGCTGCAGGGGCGACGTGGCTGCCTGATACCGCGGTAAAGCATCTTCCACAACCCCAGCTCCCAGCATGACTGCTTCCCTTGTCGAACTCCATTCCGTTCCGCCGGCTTTGCAACAGAGCTCTGGCGAGGCAAATCGGTCATTTAATTACCCCCTCACCCCCACGACACAACACGACCGAGATAGTTGTCTGTCTCGCCCGCCACACGACGCCGTGCGTCAATCGCCTCCGGGGAACAAGGATTCATGTCACTGGCCTCACCCCTACGTCCTGACGTACAGAAGGAAACTGTGTAGGCCTCCTGTTTCAAGAACAGACTTATATGTGTCTGCTGTATACCACCATCCCTGCTGCTTCATCAGGCGCGCAAACTGTTTAAATGAAATAATTTGTGTGTATCATATTGTTTTGTTGAAAATATAGAAAACAGTCGTTATAAACCTTTCGAACGTATTTTGCAGTGTAAATAAAATTACACTCACAATTTTCAACTCAATAATAATATCGGTTGGTAATCCAACAGTGATGTTACGCGCATAAAATAATATCGTAAATAGGCGCAAACGTCTTATCACATGTAACGTTCTATCCCGCGAGGCGTAAGAAGTAGCTAACAAATATATCGTCTCAATAATACCTTGTTTTGTCTCATACAAACAATGCTGGCACTGAGTTTTACGTTCATTAGGAAAGGTGACCTCGGCTTGACAGTCTCAGATAGAGTTCAGAACCCTATACAGCAGGCGCTAGACACCGTGTCTGGCGTATATACGGTATCAAGGGAGCAATAAGGTTTAGAATGGCTCGTGCGACAACGACCCTGTCGCCTTTATGCGCGGAGCGTAAAATCGGCGTGCAATATTTAGGTTGTTGGCTTTTTCCTATGGGACTTTGAGTGGTGATCCTACCATTTTATTTACGAAATGTACACAGTATAGTCCGGCATTTGTTTCTGTATTTCTATTTTACGATTCCGATTGGTGTTTATTTGCGTGACAGTAACCTGAAAAAAAAACCTTTTTGAGTCGATTTGTGTTACCCTGAAACCATGTTTCCAAGCATAATATCTTGAAAACAAGAAATATAGAAGCGTAGTTTAAAATGCGGTTTTAGTTTCATAGATAAAGAAAGACATCGATGTGAGGTGAGGGGGTTTCACGGCCCCTTAACAACGAGGTGTAAGAGACGACGAGGGTGAAGTGAGGTGAAAGGATAACACAACATCCATGGCCAAGCCGGGATTCGAACTCAAAACTTCTCTCAACGTAGGCCGGCGTTTAACCGACTAAGCAACGGAGACCGGCTAGAAATATCGAACGCAAGTCTAGTAGTATCGCTTACAACTACTCTCTCCTAACACGCTAGAGGCCGCGGTGGCCGAATGGTCGGACTATTCGCCTCCCACCAAAGTGATCCGGGTTCAATTCCCGGCCGGGATGATACCCGGATTTGTACATGGGCCGGACGATGCCGCTAGTCGGTAAGTTTTCTCGGAGATCTCCTGTTTCCTCCTGATTTTTCATTCCGGCGCTGCTCCACACTCACCTCATGTCACCCTTCACCTCGATGTTGAGCGCTGACCAAAATCTCGCACTAACTCCTACCACGCTGCAACACGGTTCATGCACCAGGTGTATAGGGCTTTTACCCGGCCTTCAGTTTCATAACTCTGCCCCGCACGAAGTTCGCGATTTCACTTATTCGCGAGTTCTCGTCCTATGTATAAAATAGCAAAATATCTGAGGTGGCCGCCTACCTCACGCTTCAAATGCGTTGCAGTGTTTGTAAACAGGCTTTCCCTACGAAAATATTCCACGTGTGTTCATTGCACCAACGTACGAAAATAAAACTTCAGACGTCAGAACCTCATTGTTAAGACGCCATGCTCATTGAAAGCACTGTTTCTAAGCCCTCCAACATGGCTAAAAATTACCTTTTCAGACTGCCGTACTACAAAATGTACTAATCGGATATATGTGAAACACAGATTGCGACCTGCTCTGAACTTAGTTGCAGACATTACACCAATATAATTCTATGGTCACCGCTTAGTGTCCTATAGCAAAAACTGTTCGGCGGGAACCTTGCACGCTAGTTCAGTGCTTGACACGTTGAGGCGAGGCGGTAGTTGATACACGCTTCAAGGTCGACCTTACTGCTCCGTCGCTTTTGAGCCTCTCATGCGCAGGTAAGTGGCGCCCTTAAGAGTGCGTGGTAGATAAATGAACGCTGAAAACATCAATTGACGTCCACGCTTTTTTCGAAGCCAATATGGAAAAAATACTCAATGATAATCCTTGATAATGGTATTTGCCAAATTTATTAATAAAAATTTGTCCAGAATTAGAAATTAGTTACACGTGATCTCTTGCGCGGCAGTTAAATGCACGATGTTCCGGCGCGGCGTCAGAGATTGTGCCTCAGAAGTTAGTTACACTGGAAACAATTTTGTTTAAAACGCTGGCTAAAACTATGTCCAGGATTGCTATTGTTTATTGTTAGCAAATTGGCTTAAAGAAACCTACAGTTATAGATTAATGCTTTTAGCGTTGAATTATGTACCACGCCTTCTTAATCAAGTGTGTCAGTCATGGAAGCCACTGACATACACGTCTCGAATGAATGCGCTAAATGTCAGGGTGTCTACTCATAATCCTCCACGAGGTGTTAAAACAAGTTGGAAGTGCAACACAAAGAAGCTATGCTGGCAGTCTATCCTAACCTTTAGTGCATAAGCGCATTTTTTTAAAGATATTTAAGAGGGCGTGGTACATAATTCAACGCTAAAAGCACTGATCTATAACTGTAGGTTTGTTGAATCCAATTTGCGAAAGTTAAACAATAGCAATCTTAGACAATAGTTCTACCCAAACAAAATTGTTTCCAGTGTTACGAACTTCTAAGACACAATCTCTGACGCCGGAACCTCGTGCATTTAACTGCGGCGCAAGAGATCGCGCGTAACGAATTAGCAATTTTGGATAAATATTAACTCATAAAGTTGACAAATACCATTATCTAGGATTGTCATTGAGTATTTTATCCATATTGGCTTCGAAAAAAAAAAACGTAGAAATCAATTGATGTTTTCAGCGTTTATCTATCTAACACGCACTCTTAACTCGGTATTTCTCAGCCGCCACTGCAGTGAGTAAGCGAGCGCAGATCTTCGTAACAGCTTCCCGAGTATGCCATACTAATATACATAAGCAAATACTTTGTGTGTGAACACCTGGGTGACCGCTACAACCTAAGTACCCTACCCCAGCGTTACCCACTATGCCCTGGCTACGCTGGTGTAGTGACCAACCACAGCTCCTCTGGGTGAATTATTAACCTAAACCTTCTGTTTCTTCAGTAGGCCTAACTAACACACACACTCACTTCATTCGACGGGTTAACATTTGATTAGACTGATCTGCCTAAATACAACTGCGTACGTATCCTACAAATGAAATGAATGTAATTATTGACCGCAAGGGTTCGGAGGATTCCCACCCCCTTCAAGTGATCAACTTCAGAACTTGACTACAGTTCTACCACGCTCTTGTGTTCCAAAGCCACATTTCTAGTTGTAGCTCACCTCTCACCTCTGTGGAGAGATGAGTTAACTTAGTATAACGGTATTTGTTCACCCCCCCCTCTATCTCTGCTCATAGTTTACAGCCAGTCTGCAACCATGAATTTATTGATGGTAATAGTAAACAAATAATTCCAATTAAATCACATTTAAAAAACAAGTTTCACTGAAATGAAATTTGAACCAACTTTCTAAGAGTACTCTAACCTTTTATACCTAATGTACACGATATAGGAGGCATACACATCACTTTAATACTTATAATTATCTATGAAATGGCCACCCTCCAAATACACACTATACGAGGATTTGTTTTAACCAACGCAATATCTAATTCAATATATCCAAACCGTTGTGTAGAGTTGACTCAAACATAAATTACAGTTCAAGCAAGTATAAAACAGTTTATTAAGGTCAAATTCAGCTTTTAATTAGTGAGACAAAAATCCACTTTGTTTCATTTTAATAATTGTGTAGTTGACCCAATAATTTTAATACTTTGTGAGGAATATACGTATTTTATTTTCATGTATAAATCAACAAACATTTTGACGAAAACAAACTTTCCTTATTGTAAGTCGAATCATGGTCCAAACTACGGTCTAAGAGAAAGAGGTCTTGGCACGGCATATGCTCTCCAGCAAAACAAAGTGACTCCCTTCTTGTCGCTGAGCGCTAGTAGTCATTAAGTCGAAGACTTGCCTTGTTTACATCTGGTGGTGTTACAATGTTTACAGTTATTTGTGTAAAATGATGTAAATATGGTAAGCTGGTATTGAAGATATACGTTTCGTACCCATGAATGCATTGTCATGTGTGTGGAACTGTTTATGTACTTCATCTGAAAAAAAAAATATTAAGTACTATTGTTTTGGTAAACACATTCGAACAAAATCTACTATTTCCTGCCCTACAAAATTTTAGAACCGTTGCAATATGTATCTACACGCAAAAGATTAAAAAAACTAAATTTTATGGTTGAAAATATGTTCCAATACAAAATTTCACATACATTCCCTATCTGGATTTTCAATTTTTCTTCTATAATACAGGCAATTCCGAAAACAACACATTTTAAGTTGTGAAATCTTGCTAAGCCAAAGACAAAACAAGACTAATCTTCCACTAAAAGACTACTAGCGCTGCGACAAAAAAGGAGTCATATTTTATTCCTCAGTGTCAAGACTTTACCTTCATAGACCGTGGTCCAAACCAATAATTAGTACAGCTGGCAGAAAAATATCAACTGGACCCTCTCAACGTTCCTGTTTTTACAGTTGTAGGACCTCTATGGACCAGTTTTCCTTTGCTATAAAATGAAGATATGCAGTGGTGAATACGTGAAATAATGTATCACTTGGTACATCCCAGTTCACCATTCCGGCAAGAAATAAATTACATGTCGCAGTTACCTCTACAACGTCTCCCCAGAAACTGACAATACGTGTACTTTGAAGACGTTATTTAATGCTTAACAAAATGCAGCAGAAAAGCTATACAATCCGAGTTAAAGTGGTAGGTAGGCGCTACCTCGGATAATACGGACTGCAATACGAATATTATAACCTGTGATAAAACATACACTCGACTTACCATAAACACATCATAAAATAAACAACATACGATAATGATGATATTATATAAAGACTGCACGTTACATTCAAAACCACGAACACTTGTTGACATATTTTACTGTTTTCGTCTCAAACATTTCTGAAACAGTTTCATCTGTAGCACGGAGAGTGCTCGGACAACACAGACACCCGGTTAAATGAGGCTCATACATTTTGATAACGGGCGAGGGAGAAAACAATTTTTTAAGTAAAAAAAACTATAAAAAGGGATGTATTATTTTGCAAGCGAAGAAAAATTTTCAAAAAATATGTTTTTAGAACCTTATGTGACGGCGAAATAACAGACATGACGTGGTGGCTCGTTTGATACGAGAGAAGTTCGCAGTTTATTGGCTACCCAAGGCTGTTGATACCAGCCCGTGTCTGTTTGGTTCCTGCATGTAACGCCAAGTTTCCTATTGGTCTGGCTGCCGGCTAGTAATGGTAGTCGCTTTACGCTTATTGACGGTAGGCGTCTCCGCCATGTTGCTGCCAACGAAGCCGTTTTACTGGCGTGTGTGATATTTGCCCACGCTATTACTACATGGGCCGGGACACGGAAGCCTTTCTCCAGCTTCACAATATGTGCCAGGTTGTGAGTGAGAGGGAGAGATTGTGGTCAGAGCTTAGCAACGAGGTCTTTACCGCTGGTGAGGGGTGACATGAGGTGTGGAGCAGCGCCGTGATGAAGGGGCGGGGGAAACGGGAGATCTCCGAGAAAATCCGCCGACCAACGGCATCGTCCGGCAAGATTTCCACGTGCGAAAATCCGGGGACAGACTCTTCCGGGAATCGAACCCGGACCGCCTTGGTGAGGGCAAATGGTCTGACCATTCGGCCACCGCGGCCCTCGCCGTTCATGAAAATATCACATTTGAATGCTATTGCACTACAAGGAGCGAGATGAAGACTTGGAAGCGTTCAGTCTCTAAGGTCGACTACTTCTTACCCAGCTCTTGCGCCATTGCCTCTAAGCGCTACAGGCTCTCAACTGGCTTCCTAACTCTCTTAGAACACCTCTCTCAAAGGTACTTTTTATTTTCAATATCCCGGTAAACTTGTATGACGAGGCGTCATGGTCATATCTCGAAGACATTAATAAAGTCGGTAGACGTTTCGCAGTAATTGTGCGAAAAGTGGTAACCGTGCATCTCAATACACTTTTTTGTGACATTAAGGAAGGAAATGTTGGCAGAAGCACAAAAAAGTTCGCCTTTGTGTGACACTCGTAGTGCATTGGTTCTCGGTGAAATTAGTTTTGTAGTATTTCCAAACGTTCATTATTAACGCCTGTCGATATGCAACCTGTGTAAGTAATGCTAGACGGTCTGCCAATAAAACTGTCTCAATACTCTGCACTTTCGTTCAGTTGGCATTTAGACCCTGTTCATAGTGTCCGTGATCTTACAGTCACCGAGTGACAACTATTAAATAGTATCAATAATAATAACGATATGTAATATCAAGATACGAACATAACAAGCAAATGACAGAGGTTTATTACAAGGATTGTTCCTATTACAGCCATTGGAAGGGTATTAATGTTCACAGAAAATGTTACACCTTTGTTTAAAGAGGCGACCTGGCATATTGGCATAAAACTGGCAATGTCATAAAAACTATTACTACAAAATTAATTTCAACGAGAACCAGTGCCCTAATAGTGTCACACAAAGGCAATCTTCTTGTTTCCGTCAACCTTTCATTTCTTAATCCAACAAAAATATGTTTATAAATATGCACAGTTACCACATTTAGAACATTTTGAATGGTGCCTCCACTGCTTTTATTAATATTAGAGGGATGATTTTACACAATTAAAATAACAACACTTTTAACAGCTTATTTTACTATATATATATATCTGTACATATAAAAGCGAATTACCACTCACTCACTGACACATTCATCAACGCCCAGCCCAAATCACTGAACTTAGAACCATGAAATTTTTTGAATGTATCTTCCCCTTAGCCCGTAGGCACCCACTATGAAGGGATTTTTCGAAATTCGAAATTTAAGGGGGTGAAGAGGGGTGAAATTTTTTTTCAAGTAATCCTTGATATCTCATCATCCGGGAAAGCTATCATTATTTTCTCAACTTCAAAATATTGCCCAAAAACAAAGGCATATTAGAAAAATTTTCGGTTTTGCAAAATTCGAAAATTAAGGGTGTGAATAGCCGTAAAATATTTTTTTTATTAATCCTTGATTCCTCTAAAACCAGTTAACGTGTTGAGCTTTTTTTTCTTTAAAATGATGCTTACATAGATATCTAAAATTTATTTTCAGAATTTTTCGATATTCCAACTCTTAAGTCGTTAACAATTAAAATGCGTTTCCAATTAATCCTCCGTGTCTCCTAAATCTGTTGAAAAATCGAAATGGTTTTTTATTTAAAATACAGCTTACGCAAATATATAAAACCACATTTCAGGATTTTTCGAAATTCGTCCTTGAAAGCCGTTAAAAAAATAAAACATGTTTCCAATTAATCATCTGTGCCTCTTATACCCGTTGATATATCGAGATGAATTTTTGATAAGAATGAAGCTTATGTAAATATCTAAAAACTGAATTCAGGATTTCATGAAATTCGAAAATTAAGGTTGTGAAAATCAGTAAAATGTTACAGTCTCCAGAAAAGTAAGAATGGCCATGGAGAAAGAATTCAAAGGTTGTTTTTTTTTTTTGCACATCATATTCACTATGACCTGTACATACGAAAGAAGACTCACTGCCTGCTTGAAGCACTCGTTCCGGTAAGCCTTTTATATGTTCGTATCACGCGTAAGAATTTTACTTAAATTGACTGATTTGCGATTGGAGTTACTATATGATTGTGGGGTAAAAATCTTTGTTTGAAATATATTAAGGCATATATGACATAAGAAGAGAGTATAACCACTAACCAATATTTTAAACAGAGCTACTGTTTTCATTCCACTATTCTACGCGGGTAATATCAGCAATAGGCTACATGCGAGCAAAGCCTTAGCACGTATTTTCTTATTTACGTACAGAAAAGCATTCCCAAACTTTTTTTACTTTTAGGTGCGTACTTCCCTCAATATAAAATTTAGGCCAAAAGTCGTATACATGTTTTCGTCACATTTTGTAGTTATGAATCACCACTCGAAAGGTGTCAGTCTAATTAAGAATCATTCTGCACACGCACACACACACAGGCAGTAACTGTCCCGGCATTAGTTACAATGTATTGTTTTCTATTTTATCACTAATATTTTGGGGTACCCTGTTCTGACTCTCTACCGTGCTCTGATTCCCATTTTTTCCACCAATTTTTTTTTTTTGCAGAAACCTTCGCGGATGCACGCACAATAATAACTCAGCGCAGTTTCTTCGCAGTCGGATGGATGGGTACGCATAGTAGACGAACTAGCAACATATATAAGATGTATACAGTTAAAACTTACCAAAAAAATCGAAACAAAGTAATAACCGTGTTACTGGGTTCGTTGTAGCCCGGAAAGTGAACTGATGGAACGGGATTTGACTCCAGTAAACCTGCCTTCAACCCCGCTCCCTTCTAAACCCTCGCGGAATATTACAACATTCGGAATTTCATTAGAGGAGATTAACAGAGGGCGCGCACCTGGTATTACGTCGGCTCAGCCACTTGAACTAGCTGCCGCCAGGAGCGCTACAGTCGCCAATAAAAGTGGTTCCTCGCACACACGCGCACACGTCGTGTATATTGCTCTGTGGCGAGTCAGGGCTTAGGCGAGGCGCGGGGATAGGATTGCTATTTGCCAACTACGCCATTGTCAAACAACCTCACGTCTACGACTAGGGACAGGAATTTTCGGTGAAAAGATTTTTGCCCCACTTTGTTTCAGTGCCTTACGTGCACACCTGCAGATCAACTTCATTTCTATTGGCAGAGTGTTTTTGTGCAGAGTCGTTATTCATTTGACTGTGCCAATCAGTACACGGATAACTACCACACGTCACGTCTGTGAATTGCGGGTTTAACCTCCACACGCTGGGTGTTACGGCATCCAATCAGTGACAACAAAGCAGAGATGCAGTTGCGCACGTGAGGCACTGAAACTAAGTGAGGCAAAAACAAAGATGTTAGAAGGGTCCAGATAGAGCATGTCACCGGAAATTGAAACCAAACAAACGCTTGAAGTGGCTGGTATCAATATGGCCGACTAATTAAACAATTGAGGAAATATTAGTTAAGAGGTGTGTAAACAGGGCTAAAATGTAGAGTTTTCAACCAAAAACATCAATTAAAGAACACAGTTAATTCATTTACCATAAAAATTGCCAGTCTGATATGTACTTTTGAGGTTAAAGCAGTATGGCGGCTGGCCAATTTGGTGGTTACCTCTCACCCCTCTTGGTTTCCCTCCCCTCGCCCTCATACAGACCATATGCTACCCCCGTGGGCAAAAATCTTTTCGCGAAATTTCCTATTTATATCTATGACGTTTACGGCAACCCTTAGCGTCACCTTGTAAACATTTACATTTAAGACACTGGGAAATTGCGAGAGAATTTGACTGTTTGCTAAGCTTCAACGTGCCGTGTATAACTATGCATATTTTGTATCGTTATTGGCTCTCGGTACAGATGATAATTGTCTGTGTAACAACAGTAGGGGAAATTTTGTAGTGTAACAAAATCACGGGTTTGTTAAATGTTGTTGAGTTATGTATAGAGCCCGGAAGAATTCGCGGGTTCAACGACCTGTATGCTAGCCTCCAAGAATATTTGTGAAATCGTGAAAACAGCAGTTGTTTATTAGCTGCTCGCTGAAACTGTGAAATGGGCCTGTATTAAGTTACAGTTATATTATTGGCTCAGCTACTTCCAGGAAGTGCCGAGTAAGTCAACAGCCAATTATGAACGTGATACAGACCTGTAATTGCTGGAATTCTAGCTTGCGCATAAAAGAAAACGCGAATTTTTCAGGTCTCTAGTTATGTACAATTGAGGCCTATAGCCTCTGGTATGCGTTTTACTGGAGTAAACTGAATATTATTAGAAATGACATTTTATAAAATAAAGAAAGTTGAATAACTGAATATGTACAAATAAAAACGAGCTAGCAGAGTGGTAAATTGTAGGATTAACAATTATACCTATGCGTGTTTGATTCACGGTGAGTCCACTTATCTTATATTTAATCGAAAATCACATATGAAATAATTTGTCTACTGTAACTGTAGATCAAATAGGCCTAAGTACGAGAACACTGGTCGCGGGTTTTCTCGGGGATATCCCTTGTTCCCCACCCATCTCACACCAGCGCCTCTCCATAGTAGGTCCATGCATGTAATCCTCCGGGACAAACAGGTGACTACTGCCACCCAGTACTAAGTCTGTCTCCGGGGTTCGATACCCACACTCTCGATAAGATAATTTTCAAATTTGGTATTTCCCTCGGCATGTTCTACTAAATATACAAAGAATTCCCGCGGCAGTTAAATTTGCAAGTGTTTTCTTTGTAAATTACAAAATACAATTTCCAGAGCGCACGGAACGTCGCCCCAGCGCACTCCTTGCCAGTTAGTAGCTCTCTCACCCGCTGCTCCAGTCTTCAGGTCGCCGTGAAGACGAGGGTCCCCGTCAACGAATCTACCATCGGCCGAAATTAAAAATGTTTACGTATCTTGCCGGCCGTGGTGGGGCAGATGTTATATGAGGGGAGGGAGGGGTAAGGAAGGAAGGGTTGTAGATGGCGGCGATATTGAGAAAATGAAAAGCGAAGCACGGGGCACCATGGCTCGCGAGACGTTCTTGAGGCGAGTCCTCGAAGAAGCCCGCGTGGTCTAAGCGAGTACCTTGCTAACTACACATTAGCCCCGGCACTTTATTGGATTTTCTACCCCCGTTATTGCGTTCCACCGTCTGAAGGGAGAGTGGCTAGGGGGTTGAGGGGCCAGGCTCGAGGAGATCCTTTATTAACTGCCACTTTGCCTCCCAGCCCTGCGCGGATATCGCACTACCTCCTGCCGCACCGTGGCGCCCTGCTAGACCCAGTGTCAGTAGTAGACAACACGCACTGTCTTACCTTAAGACAAGTACATCTCACTGGAGACACTCAGTTGAGTTAGATGCGACAAGCAGTGCAGAATTGTGGCTGTGTTCCAAGGGAATCACAACTCTGAATGTCTGTTGAACCATCAGACTGACAGGCGCAGGTACACCAACCAACTACTTGCAAATATTTACCCAGAATGACGTAGATGATGGCTTAGTCCTGATACGAAGCCAATCCAGGAGAATATTTGAGAATAAGATACATCCCAAGTGATGTCAATACTTGACAACTGAGCGTACACAGCAAAACTGCAGTTATATGTTGCTAAAACCAAATCAATGATGATCAAAAGCAAGTCTAATTGGACACCAGTCATAAGAATTTTAAATCAGTCCGTACAATTTGTACAACAATACAAGTATCTAGGAGTCGTCCTTAATGAAAAATGTACTTTTCATCATCATAGTAAGAATGCTGCTGAAGTTCTACAGAAAGTAAAGGCTATCAACAACAAAGCATGGGACCTTAACTTCTAGGCTATAAAAGAAATATGCTGTGTAGTCTTTGAGTCAATACTGATTTACGATACAGCCATTTGATATCATAGAATGAAACATACACACATTAATAGAAGGCTCATGGAAGCTGAAATAGCCGCCATGTTAGCAGTCAAAATGTCATACAGAATGTTCTCGACTGATGCTGTCCTAGTATTAGCAGGCACAATTCCAGTAGACCTAGTCATAAAGGAAAGAGTACGGCTATCATAAGCAGCAAGAACTAGAAAACCAACAGCAATAGAGAAGCAGCAAGAGCGTGAAACTATTCTGAACGCATGACAAGAGAGATGGACGAACTCAGATATAAGAAGGTGGACCTACCAACTGATCCCTATCGTCAAGGGTCGGTTGCAGAAGTTCGTCATTGTCGTCCACTACAGCGCTCAACTGGAGACAGGACACGGCAACTCCATGGCAACATTCACGAGCTAAAACTACAGAAGTTGTAATTGTGTCAAGCTTGTGGCGTGGACCATACTGTTGAACACGTCATCAACGAGTGCCACAAGACGCAAGACATCAGACAATGGCTCGCTGAAGTTTTAGAGCAAGGTAGTCTCCAATTAACCATGGAAAATGTTATTAACAAAGTAGAACTCCATAACATCTGGAATAAATATCCAACAAGATCAGCAAGGACGGAGTTATGCAACAACAGACCAACTGACAAAGTCAATGCAAGTGAGATTTTGGCTCCATCTATTTTCTATGGACTGACATAACTCCAAAAATGTCAAGAACACGTAACATGAATGTTGTTGTTATCTATGGGCTTACGTTCTTGTTTGCCTATTTAATAAAATCAACTTTAATGGTCAATGTATTGAAAACATATTTATGTTGGTTGGGCTGTTGTTGCATAACTCCGTCCATGAAGTGTTTGACCAGTAGGCTAATGCCTTGCAAAATGATGAAAACTCCGATGACCTATAAGGAAAGTCTAAGGTAAAGGGTTAAGAGTTCACTTGAGTCAAAATGGCGAGGCGAGCAGGTTTTATAATAACACAGGCAGAAAGTTTAGTAATTTAAATTAAATCAAGAAATAAGAGGCGATGTGAAGAATGAAGCAAAGGTATGGCCTGTACTGCATTACTTTTCCTAGTGAGGGCACAGCGTGGGCAGGTACAGGGAGCGTTGGTCTCGGGCCATAAAACGTGCTTAGGAACAGCATTCACAGAACGTCACACATAAGTATACGCTTTTCAGACCTTCCGTGAACTATTATGGCCCGTATTATATTCTCGCAGACGAAAATGGCAAAAGTTATGTTTTTGCTGATCTATTTGGGCACGATAATTTCGGTACACGATAGTTAAAATGGTAAAGGCCAGTTCAACGCACATTCATATAAAATAATGGCATAATAAAATGACAGGGACTACACTCTGTGTCTCATAGAGGTGTGTTATTGGCGAGAATACTGCACGCAGTTTATCTACGTGCCTACACGGAAAATCTAACTGATGGCAGCTACAAAATATTTTGTTGATTTTCACCTTGAGAAATTTATTTTTTGTCACCACTAAAAAATCGTGGTCACCAAAACGTACTTTGTGTTTACTACAAAGTACCACCAAGGCGATCCGGGTTCGATATCCCGGCGGGGTAGGTCACCGGATATTCGCATGTGGTTTGCTCGGATAATTTCCCGCTTCCCCCGCCCTCTCATTCCGGCGCTGCTCCATACTCACCTCATGTCACCCCACACCAGCGCTAGGAAGACCTCGACGTTAAGGTTCTTATCTAGGTAGGTTGCGTTGGCACAAAACCGATGGTGCGTTAAGAGTGACGTCGGTCGGCGTATGTAATGCATTATCGCCTCTACACGCAAACCCCGCTACTGGCGTACAGAGCTTTACTATTATTCATTTTTCTTATGTGACATTAAGAACTGACCATATTATTTTATTTGCGATACTTATGGTTCAAATTCCATCGCTTATTTAATTTATTTTGTTTATCGAATCCAGTTGGAATTTTCCTCGATACGGTAGTTTTATAAAGCTGTTTTTAGCAATTTTGAAAATCTTGAAAATCGTGTTTTCAGTAAGCGATCCTAATTTTTAAAATGATAGAAACATTGTTTGAAATGCGTTTTCTTTTCGTAGATCTACAGACTTAATGCGCGTTGAGATGTTTCTTCCAAATATAATTACTTGTAACTCACTATAATGAGATTCAAGCGCAGGTAGATAGGAACCTTACGGCACGGTTTACCTCAGTTTTCAACGTCTTTTTATATTTTTATATTTGTACCAGATATTTTTTTCTTATTTAAGACATAAATTGTTATTAAATCTTCCTCTTAGGAAATTTTTTGTATCTCTCATAGTTTTTGCGGAGTTAACCGTAAACGTAAAAACAAATACAAAAATGTTTAATTTTTTGTTTTTATATATGTCAAACCATAGCCTACAACATTGTTATACACTGTGCATTGTTTCGGTTTGGTATGTCAGTTGGTTTTAGTGGCGTACATAAAACCGTAAAGCGCAAAATTTTACGTTTACGACTCATTACGCAAAAACTATGAGAGATAAAAAATTTCTTAAGAGGACGATTTAATCACAATTTATGTCTACAATGAGAAAAAAATATCTAGTACAAATATAAAAATAAATAAAGACGTTGAAAACTGAGGTGAACCGTTCCCTTAAGTGCTGACCGATATCTCTCACTCACTACATAATAATCAGGCAGGGAAAACTTCCTGCAACAATACGAACGCTCGAAAAACGTCAACTCAGGTGGCTATATTAAGGAGACTAAGCACTGAAGCCTAAAAAATGCCAGCCGTTTTAAAATGTTTCTTTATTAATAACATTCAAACACATTAAATTAAAACGAAGCGTCTACTGAAATGTATTTTTCCCTTTTCTGAAAAAAGCCGTGATTACAGAACAGTTATTTACTGAGATACTGATATAAAACACTGACTTTACAGTGAACGTCTTGCTAGAACTCCGAGCGCGTAAGAGGCACTGACATTCATCTCTATAGTTTTTGTCAACCTCTCATTTCTTCACAGTCTTAAATGTTTATTTACAGGTCGGAGCACAACTCCTATGTTTATATGATATAATATTTTATTCCACCAGAGGAATGTCATCAAATTACAGACCAAAAATAAAATGAAAGTTAACATATTGGCTACGGATTATGATGAACCCATCATAAGAATGTGCCTGGGAAGACAACTAAAAGAATTATTTCAAATAGAGAATCAGGCAGGTATTAAACATACGTGCCTTATATATATATATATATATATATATATATATATATATATATATATATATATATATATATATATATATATATATATGCCGACTCTTACTACCTTGTGTACTCGTGAATGCATCCATGATAAGTATAAGGTATGAAATCTGCATGGGTTCCCAAAAAGGAAATGATCCTGTGTAAAAAATAATGGTTTTGTGGACTACCTATTGATTATGTGATTTAAATATTTATAACAGCAAAGTCGTTATGTTTATTTACTTAAGTTTATTTGTCTGTTATATCGTTAATTTGATTTTTTTTTCGTGCCGTAGAACAGCACATGAACTTGGTAGATGTACACAGAGGGGAGGGAATAGGAGTCGGCCAGGGCCTGTTTTAGGAACCACCTCAGTAATCGCCTTGAATTATTTGGGATGAGCACCGGTAAACTGAAATCAGGACGGTCGGAGCAGTGGATCGAACCCGGGTCCTCCCGAATACAAAGCGAGTGTATAACACGGCTCCACCTCACTCGGTATTCATACTTCCCAGTTACGAATATGACATTACCAGACTTTATCAGCAAGTTTATTCTTGCGCGAATGTATTCAAAGACTGAGGAATGGTAGCTTACTAAGAAAGAGCTGTGCACGATAAATAAACTAAAGAATTAAACAAATGCAAATAAGTAATAACAAAAGTACAAATATTTCATAATTAGTAACGCAACATAAAATATATGCCTGACAATGTGCACTGAATTTCTTTTGATCGAAGCGTGAAAACTCACCTATGCTCTGTCATTTGTTGTCACTGTACAGTTCCATAGAAGAAAATAATTCCAACACGGTGCTTATGTTTAACAGACTATAATTACATTTAAATGATAGTGTTCAATTTCAAAAAAGTGCATAAACTCTATTGCGATTTAACAAGACAAATGTCGTAATGTCCCACTCTGTAACTGAAAGTTGATTTATAGACATTAATCCCATTTTGTAGTGGTGGTGTAGTTGTAATACAACTAGCCTCCTACCAATACGATCCGGGATCGGTTCCTGGAGGGATTGCTGACCCCAGAATTGTTGCGTGTTTCCTCGGAGTACTCCTGTTTCTCCCACACTTGCATCGTGTCGCTGCTTATTGGAGGATCTCGGTTCATGTCATGTCTCAGGGACTGTCAGACAATACAGCTCCAAGGTTGACAGTCTGTCTGTCGTTGTAGGATACCCTGTCATCAAGGTCACTCCCTACTTGATATTTATTTTAGTACGATTTTACACAAACAAAACAGTCTGCAGGTAGGTGTTCCTCGGACTGTGCATGTGCCTGAAGCCGGAGGCACATTGCAGCCTCCGAAACTGCGCAATTTGTTTTGTCGCAAGGAGACCATTGTGTTCGTCTGTGTTTTCATTGGTCACTGTGTTATTTGTATTCGTTCGTTTTTCTCAAGGCGTCTGTGTTTCTGCTGTATCGTCTACATCCAGTATTTTGTCGTACGTTTTGTTTTGTCTATTTGTTGATGTAATTCATTTTAGCCTATTGTTTCGTACTTACTGACGGAATTCCTTTTGTGGAATAATCTGAGTTATTTATTTATCCTTGGTTTGTTTTTTGGTACCTGGGTGCTCGTTTGTGTTTAGTTATTTTCTTGGAACTCTCTGACTGAATTCCATGTGGGATTGTGTATGTTTACCTATGTTTACCAGTTGCAAACAAATTCCTTTTATTTTTTTATTTGTCTGTTTGTTTGTATATATTCTCTGGTTTTCTGTGACACACGATTTGCTGGAATGACGTACATGTCTATAATACTTCCTTAGTTTGTAACTTGCCCTCATTGCAAGAATCGTTAAAAAATAATGCAAACAAAACTATTCCGTGTATTTTCTTTTTTCTCATTCCTCAGTAGCAATTAATCGTGAGATGGCCCAAATTTTGCTGTATGATTGTGCGAACATTGGAAAAATAACGCCTGACAACGAATACATAGTTGTATATAAACAATATAATTACTATTGAATTTTTAAGATTTGTAATGTGTTTTCAAGTTGTTTTACTACATCCAGACCGCCAACTTCGAATATCAGTATTTTAAATTTATTTTACCTGTTGAATGGTCCTTTAAACGTAATGCGTAGCTGATAATAATTTATTTGCGCCCCAATGAAGCTGTTTATTATTTTAGGCGGTGCAATTCCACGTCGTAGAAACAGCCAAGGAGGTTTAAATGAAAATGTGTTTGAAGACTATAGTTTCTTAGTGTCTTAAAAAACATACGAAATTTTACACCTCCTAATTATATTTACCAAAAAGTATAAAATGCGCGCATAATTGGCAAAACCAACGAAAATATTAAACGCAGTAAGGAAAGACCTACCTCTTAGGGTGTTGTATAGTACAGAAAGTTTTTAATAACTAAATGTTGTAGCCTGAATTATTTTAT
Source organism: Medauroidea extradentata (assembly GCA_003012365.1). Classification (NCBI taxonomy): domain Eukaryota; kingdom Metazoa; phylum Arthropoda; class Insecta; order Phasmatodea; family Phasmatidae; genus Medauroidea; species Medauroidea extradentata. The sequence goes on along the minus strand of PNEQ01130620.1, from coordinate 69,903 downwards.
ACAATAATTACAATGTTTGAATGAGAGCACAGAATATTTTGTTTATGTACGAATGCGGACATTTCTTGTAACGATACCGCACCGTAATAACTAGTTTGGCTACATTTAATATTACATTGTTGTATTAAGGGCCTCGCCTACCACGCGCTTAAAGTGTGTTGCAGGATGTTCGCATATACGTTTTTTTTTTTACTAAATTATTCAATATATGCCCATTATGTCAATGAACGAAAAAAAAAACACTTAAAAGAATGTCGGAAGGATGGTTTCGAGCATCACGTCGATTATAAAAATTATTTTGGAGCTCCTCAAAATGGCTACAAATTGCTTTTTTTAACCTGTTATATCTGAAAAACTACTGATGGGATTCGTGTGAAACTACTCTAGAGACATGCAATGGACTTAGCTTAAAGCTTTTCACCAATACAAAGATGGATTCACTACTGAAAGTGTCAGTCAGGCGAGTATTCTGCGCCGTGCCAGTGTCTTGCGGTAGAGGAGATACCGCACCAGATGAGCCTGTCAACATCGCCCTTAGCGCCGTGCCTCACTCACACTAACACACGGCCAGTAAGCGGGTGCCTTAAGATTTATGTTTAGATTAAGTTTGATTACATTGAATTTGATTGGATTACGTTTGGCCAGATTAAAAATATGCATGTCCAGCAATGGTTAATGTCGAGCCGTAATTTATTTCACTGCACGCACGTATTAAATAAATTTTATACGGTTTTTACATTCCAAGCCAACTTAGCCTTTACAGGATATGCAAATTTTTAACCCATCTTGGAATAATCACAGTTTATAATAACAATATATGAAAACCACCAACATCTCGAACCTGAACCATCAAAATCGGTGGTTCGTGGCGAAGTTCCAATCTATATCCAGTCATGCACTGAACTCGAATAATGCAGCGTGTTTGTATGTCTGACCCGAGTTCGGATCCCGGATCGGACAACAAACTTGAATGGTGCAACTGGGCCTTATAAATGTGTGGTCTGGAAAGTTCTACAGTTTATTAACTCTTGATCGTGTCTAACATTTGTAGAGTGGAATTCCTAATGGAGCTAAGTACCAAAATGTAATTTCCGAGATATTGAGGAGAAACCAGGAAATGTCAGATGGTGGACATACAACTGCTCCCATATTCACGCAGTAATTTTAATTGATAGGGGTCGCGTCGGAGCATAGCGCTTATATGAGTACATTGGCCTTGGTATTCAGACCCTTTGAGCTAAAAAACCATTTTAGTTATTTTTGGCACTTAGCTCCTTTAGTAAATTCCCTCTACATTTGTTTATTTGATAACGTCAAAATTCAGCAATTAGCTGGTTTACATTCTATGCGTTTTTCAATATTATTGAATAAACATTAACAATGATGCACAAATACTAATATAAAATAATTATAACAATGAATATTAGTGCCTGCAAGGTTATTAGTATGAAAAATCATTAAATTGAACAAACATCAATCACAAATATTGCACAATTTTAAATGTTACAGAACATAACACTAAAACTATAGTATATAATATAACATACAACAACATAATATAGTATAATATAATTTAATATAGCATAATATCATATAATTTAACATAATATAATGTATAATGTAATATAATGTAACATAACGTCAATATTATTGTAACCTCCCCCTTCTATTTAGAGCGCAGTTACTTTATTTTAATTAGTTAATTAATCAATGTAGGCTTTGATTAGGTCTATCCCGTGCCAGGAATTGCCTCGACTAGCCCAGCGGGTTTGATTCACTCAAGATCACAAGTCAGTCAATGTCAGTAAGTGACCAATCACTCAACACTTATTTTGCGAGAATCTATATAGGTTCAAACCACCAAGTGAAACGAGTGATATTTCTTTATATGGCAATCAACTCCACACAGTCGTAAACGCCCTTATTCGCGGCAGGAATCGACAACGACCTCCCGCACCGCACTCAGGCCACTGTGCCAGCTTCTTGGCCTGCGAATTGCGACTAAATCGGCGGACGTCTAATCGCCTTTGCCCGACAATTAAATGTAATTAAACGCGTAATAAAGGCTCTTGGTAACGCACCCTTGGTGGCCTACCGAGACGCGGACCCGCGGGACACGAACACACGCATCCGTCCGCGGCTGTGGTCCAGGCTCGTCTCTCTCTCCGGCACCGCTGCCGGCACGCACGCCAAGCGACGATTTCAGACGCGGCTCCCCCAGCCAATCAGGAGCTTTGTTTCAAATCCCCGGCCTTCCGGTATTGCTCCGAATTCGGGTGATTACGAACATCTTTCGTGGTGACTTTATTTCCATAAAATCACAGTTTATATTTCTCTAATTTCTACATCATTATTTCTTATAATTACCTATACTTATGACAATACATATATAAATACTTGAAATTTAAATCAAACAGTTGGGCGACTTGTCTGTTAGCTTGTCTTTCCTCGCCCTCACCCCCTGGCGGCCTCGGGCAGGCAGCAGGAGGGGTCGACCGGCACTTCATCACTGTCGACGGCTACACAGCCCGGAGTACTTACAGATGTGTGGGCCACTACCCTGGCTCTCATCTCATCATCTCCCCAGTCCAACATATAAAATATACATTAACTCACCCTAATCATCCTACTACCATCCCTATCACATAATACTATTTACACAGAGTACAACGAAACTTGAACCAACTCTGTACTACAATTCTAGCCTGTTTTATTATTGCCGTGATTGCCACCGCTTAATACTAAGAACATCTGATACTTAATTCTAATGGACAGTCTTTAATGATTTTTACACAAATTATCCCTTCAATATGTACATTTAATGTATATCGGGCTATGCCTATGACATTATATAGTATTATGTGGCTAATTGTATGATGTCGAATTACTGGTCCTGGAGCATGAAAGCCTTATATTTTGTTCCTGAAAGTGTAGTATTGTGAGACGTGCTGATAGTAGACGTTAAAAACAATCTCGGTGCTTAAACATAGAGCTAGAGTAATGCGATGTGAGGAACTTCCGCCCACCCTCCACCGTCCTGCAAGATGCGTTTAATAGTAGTCACGAGGACTTGGTCCAAAAAGTTAACAAAACTAACTCAATCGACATCTCGTTTAGCTCCTGGTTAGTCCTGCTCGAAAGCGTGGCATGATGCCGTTTGCGATAGAAACATGCCATGCTATCTAAGCGCAAGGATGCAGCTACGAATCACAGTGCGTCCACAAATGTTTATTTTTTTTATAGATGTATTTTTGTAAAAGTTATTTGTTCATACACGCAAAATGGTGCGAAGAAATGTAAATATTAGACAGAACCAAAACCACAAGTAAGAAAACGTGTATTCAAGGTGCTCGAAGCATCGAATAAAGAAGCACGAAACGAGTACTGCAAAATTATAAGAGAAGAAAGAAGTGCTGGAGCTTGAAAATTACACTTTATTGCTTCTTATGGTCTGGAATGTCCAAAATTCTCATTATTTTCTGACAGCAGCTGTTATTTGTTCGTTCGACGTTTGTCATTGGTCAGCAATGTCGTAGCCTTCCGCAAAGATCGCTTCTAGCTATAGTTAGTGGTCTTGAAATATTTGCATTTTCTTTTAATACTACTGTAAGTTCGAGTTGCTTTCACAGTTGGGTCTCAACTTAATTTTACATCTCCACGATAGCGCTGAGCCAATGATAATGAAACTGGATTTAGTTGCTTGGACATAATTGCGAAATGTATGACTGTCATAAGATTACTAAAATAAGACAAAAACACATAAATAAGCAGAGTATGCTTTAGTCGACAGGATAAACACACAACATAAAATTTAAAAAAAATGAATCAGGTCAAATAAAACAAGAAACAAACAGATAATAAATGAAAAAAAAAATTAAAAAAACATAAGTCGCACTCGTGTTCCTGAACCCTGTGTGTCTACCTGATGACGGAAACAGAGTCCAGTTCCCGAAACGTCGTTCATACAGACTGTTTGGAAAACTACTGTGATTTGTTTCGTCTCATCATTGTGTCGTTTATTGTTTGTTTTTTTCTGTATATGTCTGATATCTTTGTGTTTAGTTTCGTCTCATCGTTGTGTAGTTTGTTGTATTTCTGTATATGTCTGATATCTTTGTGTTTAGTTTCGTCTCATCGTTGTGTAGTTTGTTGTATTTCTGTTCGTGTCTGATGTATACTGTGTTTTTGTTTCGTCTCATCCTTGTGTCGCATGTTAACTCAGGTCTTTTTTTAAATTTTAATTTATCTGTTTGTTACTTGTTTTATTTGACTCGATTCCATTTTTGTAATTTTATGTTGTGTTTGTATCCTGTTGACTAAAGCATACTCTGCTTATTTATGTGTTTTTGTCTTATTTTAGTTTTCTTTGGACAGTCATTTATTTCGCTATGGAGTACGTCCAAGCAACTAATCCAGTCAAGCAGTTCCATTGCACAGTTCTTTCAAAGATCTGATAAGGAAACTACTAAATGCATGTCCAATAATGTGGTATCACTGTGACAGCGAATAGCCTGCTTATGTACATATATAATCTTGGAGGCTAGCCTACACGTCAAGGAACCTGTGAATTTCTCCCCTCTCTACTAATAGTTTACAAATGTCGGATGGCAGAGTGTCAAACATCCTGTAGAGTGTTTACACACCTAACTTATTCACATGAAGGTTCGTGTCCAATGAACTATTAGAGTGTACACGATGTATACAGGTAATTACGCGAATTTTCCATATCCCTGATTATGGTGAATATGGATTCATTTTATTTCGATTACTTTACTTAATATAGCGCTTATTTATAATTTTTACTTTGCAGTTTGTCCTAGGAAAACAAGGTGAGTGCATAAATATTTTTTTGCTGTCATCACATATGGCACAAAATATTAAACAAGAAAGCTTGTTTTGAATTTCAGGTGCACGGGAAAAATTTTTTTTGTGGCAACTACAAAATATTTTGTGGGTATTCATCCTAGAAAATGTATTTTGTGGTCACTACAAAAATATTTTCTTGTCACCACCAACATTCTTTTGCCTGCGGTAAATAATTTTGTGAACACCACAAAATTATTTTGCACGGAAAACTTCCTACAAAATTTTTCTTTCAGCGCGTCTTCAAACCCTGAGCTGCGTGGAGGCATTTAATCTCAACCTGGTTAACCTCAGGTGATCCAAGAAAAACTCGTCGAGTGACCGAGTAATCCTAACTCCAGCGTGTTTAGTTTTCGCACGCGCTTAAAATCCACAGTTTCTGCTCTACAGCCCACAGTACGTGATACTGCAGTGCTAAGTGGTCGAGCTGGATCATGTACTGTGGAATACCATCGCAGCTATCATTGGCAGCGCTCACAGTAAAAACATTTACTTCACAAAAAAAAATTTAATGTGAACTGCTGCAAGTAACTTTGCAGCAAAGGTATTTATCTTGCGGTAAATAAGTCTTGCTTTACGGCAAAGCTAATGAAGAAGACAAATGTTTTGTTCACATTTTGTCTTGAAACCATTTTCTTTGAAGTTATATAAATTTCTTAGTTGCGAGGATAATAATTTTTCCAACACAAACTTTGTCTTAAAAATACGACTCTCTTCGCCACAAATATTTAAAACAAATAATGTTAAAAATAACACAAAAATTGGTACCATTACTGTAACTTTTAAATAAAAAATTTGCGGCAAAGTAGTATGTAAACAAACGTTTTGTTGTGGCAACCGAAGTGTTTTTTTGTACGTACATGCCAGGCGAGACGTATTTAACTGGACGGTACGTACTGTTGCATGAATCTGCTCTTGCACAATGCATTGGGGTCCGCAGTGGCCGAATGGTCAGACCTCTCGCCTCCCACAAAGGCGATACGGGTTCGATTCCCGACGGAAGCGGTCCTCGGATTTTCGCATGTGGGAATCGAACCCGGGCGATGCCGTTGATCGGCGGGTTTTCTCAGGGATATCTTGTTACCCCGTCCCTGCATTCCGGCGCTGCTCCACACTCACCTGAAGACCTCGATGTTGAACGCTGACCAAAATATCTATCACGCACAATGCATTGGCAGCATTGTATATAACGTTATCTGCATCTCCGAACCCATGCATTCTAAAAAATTTTTGTAAAATTTACAAGGATATTCTTTGTACATTTACAAGTCCTTGTAAAAGTACAAATATATTCTTTGTAAAATCATTAGTTTATGAAGTTACAAAGGTAAACTTTGAAATACTACAAAGGAATTCTTTGTACCTATACCGACAGTTCCTGCACTGTAAATTATTTTGTAAAATATGACAAGGCACTTCTTCGTAGTTGTACAAATTTTGTAAATGTTGAAAATATTCCTTGTAAAATTATTAGTTTATAACGTTAAAAGGATTTTGCTTCCAAAAAAAATCTTAGAAAAAAATTCTGTGGCCTACAAAAATCGTAAGTTCGCCGGAAATTACTTATGCAAAGATCACAACCTCAGAAAAGTATTTTTCTGGAATAAAGTGAATATTTATATTAATTGCGTGTATAAAACGAAGAATTATAACTGAACTTTACACCGAATGTATACAAATAAATAAAAACTATGTGATACTTAGCACCTCCAGAGAATTTTTTTCATTTTTCCAAAATATACCCTTGTATACGTCCTTTATTCAAAAGTTAATTGATAAATAAGTTCAGTGTTATTTATGAAGTACAATAAACATTTTAATTAATTTTTTCTCCTTATTGAAAGTACAGCTACAAGGCTAGTCTTTGTATTTTACAAACTTATACTTGGTATTATATTACAAGGATAAACATTGTAGTTTTACAAGGAATTTCTTTGGCAACTGGGTTTCCAAGGCTTTTCTTTGTAAAAAATAAAAATTTTTTTACAGTATGTTCATACAACTTTTTTTGCTCCTCTATATACATATGTCCCCCAAAGTATTGACACGCAATTGTGGAACAGGCTGTTGTTGAGCACGCACAGAGTATGTACTCGAGGGGTGTGAGGCAAGGGAGAGAGAAGGTGGCGGGAAGCACGTGGGATGGTCTACGACATACATTCCCACACGGCGGGTTGGAGGCTGGCTAGATCGCCGTGATATGCCGCACAGTCCAATTACACTCGCAGCATATCTCGCCGCCACATCTACCGGCTGCTTGACGTCGCTCTAGTACACTTCACAAACTACAAGCCGGGAGGGCGACACTGCCGGAAATATTGACTATTTACTGTTATATCTTGTTTGTATTGGCAACATTGACAAGCCCAGCGTGTAGCTCGTGGTTGAGTTCAACATCTACGAGATTTTGAAAATGTTTACAAGCTATTCTAGGTTGTAAAGTATATAAGCCTACGAGTGTTTAATAAAATGTATTTTAAATGAACACAGCAGTAACGGACTTTGAAGTTTTACAGATAATTGGAATATTTACTGTGATTAGTACAGCCACGATTTTGTCGTGGAAATAATTTTGCAACATTTAGTTTGAGTATCTTACGTGCAAATCGGCAACAACACTTCATGGTTATTGACAGCTAGTCTTTGCTCAGACACGTGTCTCATTTGACTGCACAAACCAGAGAATGGTGTTATTGTGACACCATATGTCTATGGTTTGCCAGTCACGAGGCACGAATGAGTTTAAACAAACTATCACTGACAATAAATCAGACCTGATGATGTGAGCGTAATGAATTGAAACCAAATGGCAAAAAAAATCTTTTCGCCACATAATCGTGGATTTAGTGATTAGGGATGATGATTTATCGCAGGAAAACTTGACTGTTTGCTGTAGTCAATGGTTCGAACAGAAGACAGCATGACCTCGACAAGCAGGCCTCCTGAAATAGTCAACTAACAGACTAACTCAGCCAAGGAATGATAATATTAAACACGGCACAATGCGACAGTGGAATACTCCACCCCAGCGATGATACAAGTTGCCACACACGGCATGATGAAGGGGCGAGTCTCGCTGACGAGGTATGTCTGCACATATCGTCACTACGCCAAGATGCACCAGATCGTCCATATACGATAGCCGTATAACCGTGTCTTCACATCGCTCACGGCATTAAACTTAAGTCTAGACTGTCGAGTAAACTAAATTCAGTGGTTGTTTAACTAAACTATAATGACGTTCATAATGCAGCCTTAAATAATTCACCCTCCACTTCTAGTATTATTAACTTGGTATTGTATTATGTTATGGAATATAATTCATGGCATAAAATTCCTATAATACGTAAGAATTTTTATACTGATACACTTAAACTCATAATAACATAATTAACTTCTCATATAGTGTCGCGTGCTAGTATTTCTAATAAAGCGTGATGTTAGTCAACTTGTATCGTTTATTTCATAAACCATAACAATACGAAGAGAAAAAATTCACGAGTTCAATAACCGACATGTTAGAATGCACTATACTATGTACACTGAAACCCCTACCATATGTCCAGTAGCTGCTATTCACTGGAATGTCAGGCAATGAACGAACAGACTGGACTTGAGCGGAAGTATAGCCTATTCTATTATGCAAGTCAGTGAACTCAGGGATTTTTTTCTCCTACCTATATATTACACATTGTTCCGACACGAGGACCGGAGCCCATTCGCAATATGTAGCAGTGTCGAAGGCCACCGAATATCTTGTTACTAGACACGGCGACGACGTAGGAATGCCTGCAGACAGGAAACTCGAGGTCATTAAAACGCACAGTAGACGCGACAAGTTTATAACACATTGCACAAGGTGGAAAATGGGCTGTATGCCGCCATGTGACTACTAGCAGCTCGATTATTGATATTTTCGTATGTGGCGACCTAACTATGAGGCGTCACGTGCAAGACTTGCACAGTATGACGCTGAACGAAAAAACCGACTACGTTTCTCCTCGTCATAAGCTCCTCGCCGTGCACAAGGGTCTTAACTTTTACGCCAAACAACATGCAAGTTGGTACGCCTGACTCTTAGGTGCTCGTGTCACGTGCAGGAGTTTGAAGTAGTATGGCACTTCCTTTTTGCCAACGAATAAATTGCAAGGCTTCAGATAGTTAAATGTGTTTTTTTAAATAGTAACGTTTACTCACGTTGCGATGGAAACTAAATACTACACTCTAAAAACCGTAACAACCTGATAAATAAAAGGGAAGATTTGCTCAATTGTATTGATAGTTAACGTTCCATTACATGGACGGAAAAATTACGTCAATGTAGAGTGAATTACACAAGTGCGCATGACAAAATTATCGTTTAGATGTATACAGCTTTGTTTCTACCTCGTAAACCGTGGTTTAATACAGGTTAAAGTTATGTTGACAGTCGACTGTCAGTAGCCGAGCTGTTAGTGTGTTGGGTTGCTAGGAAGTGTCGTAGTTCGAATTTGACTACAGCCAAAAATTCTAATGCTATTTTTCATTTTTCCTGTTGTATGCACAATATCAACAAAGTAAAGTGCAAGTAAATATGAGAAGCAAACTTTCCAAATCAGACATGTCCATTATATCGAGTTGTAGAAGAAAGCGAAAAAAAAATCATATTTTGTAATAATTATGAAAAAAAATGGCATTTGAAATAGAACGTTAATATAGATTATTGTATATGAAATTACACTTATCTTTAGCTCTCACGGTCTGCTTATAAAATGTGTTCAACTAATTTTCGGATTTTTGGACATGTCTGGTTTTGAATGTTTGCTCCTCATATATAGGCTATTTTAAATAAGAAATATTACCTTACATGTGAATGCCATTTACTTGCCTTGCATGTAAGTGGATTTAAGCTCAATATTTGTGAGTGTGGATTTAATATTAATCAATATTTATATTGTGCAGTGTACTGTACCTCAGCACGGATATTCACTGGTGCATTTGTGATGTGTGACATAAAATATAGCTCAAGAAAATTTCTTTAATCTCCAACGTATTATAGTATTTACACTTTGATTTGATAAATTAGTGTACTAATATGCTGAGGCTATTGAAATTTTGCTTTACATAACGCTTCCTTACTAATGAGTGAGTACCAATGCGACACGTAGTCGAATCCAGCTAAATGAAAAGTAGCAAACATTTATGTAAGTTAATATTTTACTTAATCGAAATATACATATACGTAACTTATACATTGTGTTCATTGAATGAGTGAATCTTTGTGAAAAATCAGCGGGGGCACGTACATGTATGGAATTTTTTTGTGAAAGTTATTAAATGGAAGGGTGAACATAAAATTTCAATAATTGAGGTTAGGCTAAAAAAAAAAAAAAAAAAAAACAACAACATTGTAATAATATTTTTGATGCTAGTAATAGAGATTAATTTTTCTCATTGTGGGTTCAGCAATACATATTAACTTGTCCGTGTATACTATACTGGTATCGAAAAGGTACCTGTCATATTTAAACGTGCAAGGATTTCTGGGGAGTATAGAGTGTACATCCTGTACAAACACTGCCTCATGCTGACCCGCACGCTTGTGTGGGCAGTAAATTCACGTGAGGAATGTGTAACAAAATAAAAAAAAATGTTGATACGGATGTTTTTGCAAATTTTTTAAAAATTGTTTTTGTACTTATTACATAGAATATAATTAATAATGATAAAATTTTGTAAATTATCTGTCGTCGGATTCGATCCGATCTTGTATTAGAAGAAGTTATATAAGTTAGCAACCAGTACACCATGCACTTGTAGGCCTAATACGCAATGTATTTTAAACTTCACCGTAGTTTCTATGTAAACGAAAAAATATTTTTCCGTTAAACGTAGGAAATTTTTCCACAACTTTCAAGTAATTATTAAGTGACTGTAATTTCTCCTAACCTCTCACGAAGTTAGGACAAATATGAGGCTGCCCAGTTCTCTGTTGTTCATAGTGTTTTCATATTAAGTTTACACACACAATTACTTCTATCAGTTGTGAAGCGACTTTAAGGGGTCCGCCTACCTAGCGTCTCAGCAGCCATTTGACCTCATGGACGTGGAGATTTCCCCCACAAAAGCGGGATTGGGTCAACCGCTGTTGTGGAGGAGGTTGTCTCTCGCTCTCTCTGTTGTCCTCTCGGCTCGGTCTCACAAATCCTTCAATTTTCCACAACACTGGCTGCATATTTGCGCAGGACACATATTACAAGAACAAGATTTCCTCAAAATGTTCAGTGGTTACAAGGTACAAACAGTCACGGGATCGAAAGCTAAAGGATAGATCTACTAAGGTTAAATGGTTTTACGTAAAAATAACAAAAACTAACGGCATTTCACAAGCCGAAAAAGGCACTAATTTGGAATGTTAAGGCCCTATTTTATAATTACTTAAGAAACTGACAGAACTGAAACCATTTACCCTTAGTGTGAGGTACCTTAATATCTTTCATATGTCAAACACACAATCACACGACTAATATTTTCTGTGGAAAAACGATTCTCCTGAACCTCTACATCACAACTTTCATGGCAGGTAGCCGGGACCCTTAAAATGTTCTGTTTATTGTCGGTTATGATGTAACAACTTAACTGAGGCACACGTTTTACAGGCGCCTTAACTGAGACTGTGCTAAGACGCTGACGTCTTGAGCGTGGCGCGTCATAATACATCTGTAGACGCAGTTTGTTGTCTAACGTCTTACCCAAGTCACGTTCGTGTTATGACGGGGCCAAAACACATCCGTAATCTACCTGTAGGACGCCAGGATACTGCCCGAGGTGCTGACCTGCCGTGCTTGAGCGTCGTAACCACGCCTACAACCAGCCTGCCTGGGTTATCACAAGGTGAGAGACGTCGAACCGTAACTATACATTAACTGGACTATTTACATTGCTGTGGCCCGAGTACTGATACAAGCTACTCCGCGTATGAACGTTAATGCAACTGAATTGTACAATTTTATAACATGTTTTATACATTTATAAACAATGTCGTTCATTTTAAATATCAAAAGCGTTCTACAATTGAATTAGGTTTACCCTTTGCTGCGGAATCAACTATAAAGCGTAGTAAAGACTAGAATAAAGTACACCAATATGAATATGCAACAACATCTTGCCATTGTGCAGTAAAACCGCATGTCTACAGCAGAATGATATTGAACCTAGCGTAGATGCGGTGACACGGCATACATATGAGAGGCATGAGGGAAGACAATGGTAACCCACATTTGTTAAATATTTAAGCTTTATGCAGGAACACATTGTTAAACACATACCGTTATTCCGGTACAACATATTAAGCAACATGACTACAAATGACAACACAGTGCAGTAATTATTCTATCTTAAGTCACACTTTTCATAGCTTATTATACCAATTATACACTCATTTATATTTTTTACTATTGTGTAGTTGCATATTTTCATTGGCTTTACACCTAAATACCTAAAAAAATAATGATTTACAAACAATAACGATTTTAATGAAATTTCTTTGTCAGATTGTGCCTTATCTTTACATGCGCATAACTCAGTTGTGATACATGGGTTAACATTGTCTCTCCTCGTGCACTTAATATATCCGGAATGCAGTCGACGCAGGAACGATGCAGGCTGATAGCACGGACGTCTCCCACGCTGCACGAGCACTGACAAAGACTGGCGGGAAGTGGAAGTGCGAGCTACGGAAGTGGTCGATGTCTGGGTGAGCTACCAAGAGAAAATATATATATCAGCGTAGTCGGTAACCCTATAGGAGGCCTTCCTGCAAGGGAAGAAATCCCCGATTAGGATTAAATAACCGGGATACGTGACTGAATAATAGCGGGCCGCCGCGCCCTTTGTTTGCCTCACAATGAAGGCAAGTGGTGGCAGGATGGGGAGATGGTGTAGTGCAGGGGGGTGTGGAGGGGGTGGATGCAGTTCGCGGCTCGTGCACAAGTCAGGCGCACGCAGCTACGAGGGCGTGAGCTTATAAGATGTGCGAGGTCTCATTCACGTGCATCGAGTCCACGCCCCGCACCAGGCAGCCCCCGGAGCTGGAACCGTGGAAACAAACCGTTAAGGGCGCGGTAGTCATCAATTTTCATCATTTTCTTACTTTCATATTTTTACCATACATAGTTTTCTTTTTAAACATAAATTAAGACTAAAATTTGCTCTTATGAATTTTTTTTAATCAATCACATTTTCAGCCTAATGATTAGTCAAAGTCAAAATTGGTATGTCACGATTTTAAGAACAACGCTAAAACCAACTGACTTACTAAACTGGAATAATACACCCTGAATAACGAAGTTGTAGGCTACAAGGAATGCTATATAGGAATAAAAATACTTTTTATAGTTTAAATAAATTAGATTTTTTAAAATTACAATTTTGAATTCAGTGTATTTTAAATACAAAGATATGTTATTATTTTTATATAGTTGACATTGTAGCCTACAACATCGTTATTTATTGTGAATAATTTTAGTTCAGTAAGTCAATTGGTTTTAGTGTCCTTCTTAAAATTGTGACATGCAAATATTTACTCTGACAGGTAATTATGCAAAAACTATGATAAGATTAAACATTTCGCAACAACTAAATTTAGTCACAGCTCATCAAAAAAAAAAAAAAAAAAAAGACTGATTTTTAGTGCAAACATAAAAATAAATAAATAAAAATATAAAGACGAAAATTGCTGTTACGATGTCCTCAGTCGAAGAGAGTCGAAATTTGCCACCTCCGTCGGACAACTTATCAACGATAATAAAATGTCACAGTGAAATAAAAACTAAATTAAACAATTCATCAATGAAGACGCATGTCATTAACAGGTAGTAGGCTTATTTAGTTTGCTGTAATGTAAATGTAATCAAGAATATTATATTATGATAATGGCAATTACGTATCCCTCCATTGTTTAAGATGCTTGTTCTCACGTTGGTATTAGAAAGGGGTAAAAATAAGAAGTATTACAGTCTTCTTCGGGCGACTTCGGCCAAACATAATGGTTTATTTGTTTAACACAGTAGTTATGACTCTCGTATTATATACTTCCTGGCACTAGACTGAGCGCCGCGTGTGGCAGGGACCAGTGTTGTCGATGTGTGTGCAATATCAAGTGATTCGTGCATTTATCTGTGAAATGAATGGCTGTGCGGAACTCTCAATTTTAAAATAATAAATATAAATAATGAACCTTTGGCATGCTTATCATTAACACATATAGTTTACAGACCTGCGAGATTACCGTTGTTATATTGCAACGAACGAGATGTCACTGTGTTCTATATATACCAGAATACAGTATGTGATGTGACTGAATTTTCGTGAAAAGAGCTTTGCATTAGATTGTTTCAATGTCCCTGCTTCATTATTAATAGCAGTGTCTTTTTTTTGTCCAGAGACGCCTATCATTTGACTTGAGCCACTGATTTTTGCTAAAAATGTTTTTGCATCAAAATATTTTGTCTTACGTACACTAACTGGCCCTAACTATCCAACGTTTGATACGTTTGTTTGCCTAGGCCTATTATAATGCTAACAGTTGAATATTGAAAAAAAGAATGTTGGTCACGTAGATACTACACCATTAGAACCTATATTTCCTGCTATAAATCATCATCTCTATCTGAAGTTATACTTGGAGAGAAGGATTTTTTATGCCAACAATTTCGCAACAACTTGTTTCAGTGCCTTGCGTGAACGTCTGCTGTTCTGATTCATGATCAGTAATTAAACATATTTAACTGTAAGCGTCATGAAGTCCCACTCGCTAATCCCAGACGTGTTGTGTTGCAGTAACCTTATCTTCATTGGCGCAGTCACACAGTTGCATAGTAACAAGCAAGCATAGCTGCATATATGCATGTGAGACATGGAACAATCTGATTCAAGATACTTTTGACCAAATATCAGCGGTTCAAGTTATACCTAGGAACAACTGATTTTCGTGAAATGATTTCATGACGTGTTTTATTTCAAAACAGTTGAGATAATATTCACTTGAGTGACTGTATGTTTACAGCACTTAAGGGCCCCGCCTTACATTCACCGAGTGATAAACAGTAAGCTATGTTAAAACATATTAAATAAATTACTTGTCGATGCATGAATTTTAAAAACAACTGTTTCAAAATAAATAAAAATTCAGTTTTATACTCAGACCGCCGTGCAGTGTACAGAGCTTTGACCGACACAAGATTTTTTATAAACCACTCATCGTACTCGACTGGTACTTGCTTAGGAATAGTATCTAAAGAATGTTGCACGTGTGCATTCCACTTTCAGGTCCTTCGTATATCTCTAAAGATTATTTCATATATGCTGAAAATGACTAGGGTGTTTTTTTGCGGTCCTTATTAAGTATAAAAGGCTTGGCGCAGAATTGTCGAAAATGTATAGGCTTGTTATAAAATGATAGGGTCGCTACTTAATGTCTTATAGAGGCGAGTTAAGACGAGAAGACTGCACACCAGTTCAGTGACTTGCGCCTAGAGGCTAGTGTGGGGCGTGATGTGCGTGCTGCGTCGTCCTTATCGCTTCTGCACTTAGGCTTTGAATGTGCAAAATACGTTCGCCTGGGAATCCTGCTGTGACCATAGATACACATTTGCATGTAAAATAATAATAATAATAAGTTATATGGAACTATGTCACAATTTACGGCATCACTTTCGGACGGAAATCATCGACTGTGTATTCGACAGTTTTTTTTTTAGAATCGAAAAACTTATTATTTGTTTTCGAAGTATTGAAGAAACAGCCTGAAGTATTTTGGACTTACGCCATTGCAGCAAATTGTGTGTCACAGAAAACCAGAACATATACGCAATATACACAGACAAAGAAACAAGTAAACAACCAAATAACATTCCCTATAAAACATAAAAACATAAGTCGCAACGAAATGAGCAAAACAAATCAGTTGTTGCAGATATGTACTGTACATTCTAGGTGCAACATTGTAGGTTACACGTAATTTGAATCGGTCATTTAATAAATCTCACGTTTTCGGAAAAGTAATATTGGAAAATTTCAAAGGAAGAATTTTTAGTAACTCTTATAGAATATATAAATATTATGCGGCTGTTGTTAGTTAGGCCAGAGTGTTTGTTATATTATTGCCCAACAAAACAGACTGGAATATTTAATTATGTGGCCACAGTAGCACAAACTCGTGTGGACATGTAGGGTTTCTTAAAAGTCTGACCAAGAAATGAAGCACTCAGGTAGCTTGTATGTGAATAAAAGGTTTAATTTGTTGTAACTTGAACTCAAAATGAATATTACCTGTTATTCAGTCATATAAGTATTGGGTAGGTTGCAACTCAAGGATGATAGGCAATCTCTACAAACCACAAACACTTATTTCTTCCAACTATCGATCAGTTTCTATACAGGGCTTTAACCAATTACTCATTTACCACAAATTACAGCAGGTCCCACTGGCTGGAGAGATTTGCTACTCCAGTATTTTGGCCTTAACTACAATAGTCCTGTTAGGACTAATTTGGGAAGAGAGTGCAAGATAGGAAACCCAGAGAGTGGGATGGCTGACTTACCACTGTATTTGTTCCGCTCGGCATACGACCACGAAACCAGAGTCCCCATGCACTTGCGAGTCCCTCGAGCACCTAGCACCGCTCTCTGGATGTCTGCACCGCGACCACGCCCCTCACCGTCAACCCTCCTTGGTTCGACGACGTGTAGAAGCACAGGTTCTATGGATAGTAACTCCGACAACGACTGCGACCCAGATTGTGACTGCAGCTCCCTCTCTTAAGGTGACATCACTCTTATAGTCCGCGTCGCCTTATCGAACCTTGTCGTTGCCACAACAACCGTCGCTCCTGCAGACGCCGTGGTTCGCCCTTATTCAGTGGACGTTCAGAACATATATTTGACCCAGGGGTGGGCCGTAACTAAGTGGAACTGAAATTATAGGCGATTCGGAATAAAGTGAGCACTCAAAACAGTCCTGATTAATTTATATTTTCTACCAGTTTATATATTCCCGCTGCACGTAAACATAAATGTTGACATCATGTGCTTTTATTTACATAGTCTTGTGCAATGTTTACATTTACATTACACTGCTCCTAAAAGTGTTATCTACAATATATACTCATCAGATGCTATACTCAATAGGAATCTTAGTTATAAATACCTTCAAGTTAATATTTTATGACACTGGTTTCTGTGCATCGAATCTAATTGTCAAAAACACCACTATTACCGTTACAAATCATGTAATTGTGTGCATAGCATATTCGAATTACATGACACACGAAATTCAAGAATTATGTTCTGTTCAGCATACTGCCATAAACGATGACGCACTAAACAGAAACACTACGTAACTTATTTTCTTAACGTGTGAAACAGAAAATAAAATACGACGGGCTCCGGTTGTCTTTAATTTTAACTTATTTATTTTCTGCGGATGTTTGGTTGACTGTTGATTGACGGGTTAAAGATCTGGGTACTAGGATGTTGTAATGAAAAGTTTCCAAGTCTTTTTCCCAGGTAGAACGTAGTTACTGTCACAGAATTGTCGGTACGGCTCGTAAGGATAACAGTCGTGCGCACGGAGACCCCGACAACTAGGTTACTTAAAATATCAACTGCCTCGACTTACAATGTCTCTACAATTACCAATCGTAGGTGTCTCGGCTCGACGTACTTATCTTAATCAATGCCGTCCCGACGCCCAAAACAACGACGATGATGATGGCACCTCGGCTTGACGAAATCTTAATCTCTCTCGCGGCTCGACGGCGTCTATCTAAACTACGACGTTCCGACATCAAGTTCGACACCCGGCGGCAGCACCCCGGTGCGCCGTCCTCCGTCGCCCAACGACGTCTGCCTCACCCCCTTTACCACGGCTTCGCTTCTCTCCTGATTCGCGCCAAAAACTCCCGTCATTTGGCCCTCAAGCTCCAGTTTGATTTGGGCCAATCACAAGCCAGCTTTCAACCAATGGCTCCGCATCTCGCGGACAACAATTCCGGCCAGAACCGTATGTATTAAATAATTCCTTAATTTCTCTTTTTTAACTACATCGAATTACATAAAACGGTTCCTTGCTTGTTGAAATTTGTAATTTCTTAATAATTTAATAAATAACTACAATACAATGAGAACTTATAAAACTATTGCGTTGATGCCCTCCCCACTTGTTCAGCAGGTAAGAGTGGCTTGATCATGGGTGGGGTGAGGCCCCTTACACTCTCTGCACCTGCTCCTCTTTCTTGTTTTCACAAAGACACAATATGTACAATTTCCTATTTTCCTGTATACAACTTGGTGCAGTAAAGGTACCTTAGTGAAAATTTTTTCAATGTCATCCTGATATAATGGCGAGGAGACCGAGAGGTTGCAAGACATAGTTATTAATGCAATATGGATTTATGATAGTTGGTTGACACTGATAACTATTAAATATAATTGATCATGGTGGCGACCATACGGGCGTATCACAAAAATTATGTTTATAATTCCAAAAACAAAGGCTGGCCATCGTAAAACATAACAATTTACAGATTGCCAATTACTTCATATCATTTAGCAATTATATTCACATACAATCATTTCTAATACTTTTGAATGTGTTTATCAGAAATCCATATTTATATTACACAACGGACACACACACTCAATGGCCTTTTCCGAATAGTGTCTTGAAGGATGCTTTGCACCGCCGCATCCTTGACAAGTGCATCATGAAGGATGCAGCCACTTTTAATTTGTATCCGAACTCTACCGATGATCCAAGATGCACTATTCCACACATCCTTGGCTTGAGGATGCATGACACACATCCTTGCGCCCTTGCGAAAGTCTTTTGTTTGAATTTAGAATTCGGATGGTATTTTTATTCAGAAATACACTCTTAACTGCGAAGGCTGCACTGCTGTGAATTGTTACGAGGATTCAGGGATCCGAGGATTAGAGGATTAATCCTTTGAAATAGGAAACAGCCAATTACACAAATCACTTCAAAGCGAAGCGGCGAAAACCTAACTCTGATGCCACCTGTCGGTGTAATTTCGAACTACGTCTGTAGCGCGGACTGTTGCAATCAGCGGCCCGGTTGCATCACTTTGTGCTGGCGCTAATTAAGTCAATTTATACATTCAGTAAGTATGTCAATAAGATCATAAACAAATACTGTCACGAATAGGAATAAAAATTATAAATTATTATTAATACAAATAGGTCAACTGATGTTGTTTCACCAATGTTGTATTCAAATAGGAAAATACACAGTCCTAAATGCAATAATTCGCTATCAAATATACAAGCAATAAGGCAAGTATTGTTAATGTTGACTTATGTGCAGTAATGGTTGGTGATTTTTTTTTCAAATGTTAAATATTTAAAGCACACTTTATCTTGAATGACCTATAATAATTTTTACACTGCATAAGCCATAACCCCCACTACAGTGGCAGTTATTTGAGAAACTCCTCATGTCCAGGGCAGGATGGTTTTTTCATAGCAACGAAATATTGTTGCCTATTTGAATGAGTGAAATTATCACAGTTCCAATGAATTGCAAGGTTTTTCTCAGGCGAATCTGTTGTTTTGTCAATGTTGAGAGATAAACTGAGAAAAAAGTGAGACTGCGGTAAAAGATTTAATTAATACGTATGCTTCATCACTACACAATCAGTATAACTTCTGTAATTTGAAAACTTGTTTAAAACTGTAGTGTCATATCAACAATTCGACATGTAATGATACCACAATTTCCAAAGCAAGCATGCTATTAATAATTGTGTTAATTTTTTAAAATGTAATTAGACCTATGTGTTTTGATAAGTTACACTTAAATGTGCAGCAATATTTACAATAGACCCACATAGTAATACGTATTCTTCTTGTTCGGCTGTTATTGTGGATAGTTCAGTTTAAGTAAAGGTAAGTTTCGCTCTGTTGCTCAGTATGAAGTTACGCTGCTTTGAACAATCCTCATTCTATTACAAACCGTGAGTTTATTATTAAGAAAACGATGAAAAGTCACACACATAACTGGTTAACAACAATTAAAATATCCTTTTACGGTAACTCTGTTATGTAGTGTTCACGTTTGGACCAATATAGCCGGCAGCCAGGAGTTCATTTTTTGGGGTGACATTGATGCGAGGGGTTCTGGGTTCGATTCCCAGGTCCGGCTGGTGTAAATTTGTGTTTGTCTAAACAAGTCTCATAAATTGTCTCAATACAATCGTCTCTGAACTGTACTCGGTGTTACTCAAATTATTCAACTTAAAAGGAGGAGGCGGGAATGTTTGGCGCAATGGCGAGGTGAAACTTCAAAACTTCGAAACTTTTAAAAACAGGTTAGAATGATTGCATTAAATACCAAAGGTCGTAAGTTCGAGTCCTGGTATTATTTAATATTTAAACTTCGGCGCATGATTTTCTCGATCTCAAGACCTAATGCAGAATAAAAGAGATGTACATTTTATACAAAATCTCTATATATAAAAGGAAGTGCCCCACTCACTGACTGACTGACTCATTCATTCATTCATTCATCATCAACGCCCAGCCCAAACCACTGGACCTAGAAACGTGAAATTTTAAGGGAAGTTTCCCCTTGTGGCGTAGGCGCGCACTATAAGAAAGGAAATTTTGAAATTCGGCTATTAAGGTGGTGAAACGGGGTCAAATGTATTTTTTGCAAATCTTTGATATTTCTCGAACCCGTCGGGCTATCGTCGTCTTATTCACTTCGTTAGGTCGCAAATACAAATGTCTAGAAACAAATTTCAGGATTTTTCGAAATTTTTATATTAAGGAGGTTAAAAGCCGTTTAATTCGTTTACAGTAAATCCTCTCTTCCTCTTAAACCACCTGAGATATCGAAGTGATTTTTTCTTTAAAATGAAGCTTACGCAAATACCAAAAAAGTTATTTCAGGATTTTTCAAAATTCGTTTTTGAAAGCCGGTAAAAAAATAAAACAGTTTTGTGATTAATCAGTCGTATCACCTAAACCGTTAGAGATATCGAGGTGGCTTTTGTCTTATAATGAAACATAAGTAAATACCTTAAAAGTAACTTAACGATTTTTGGAAATTCGTCCTTGAAAGCCTATAAAAAATAAAACGTGTTTAAGAATAATCTTTCGTAACACCTGAAATAGTTCAAAATTTGTTTCCTTTTTATTTCTTGCTTATAGTTGAACCTCTTTGGACTATTGCCTGTACACGCGAAATAACTCTCATGGCCTGTCTTGAATAATTTGTAGTTAAGTCTGTGGAGTTGCGGTTTTTTTTTTTTTTTTTTTTGCCAACCCACCATAAATAAAACCTCTTTGGACTGTAGCCCGTACATACGAAAGTATTATTACGGCCTGCCTTTAAGTATTCACTCGGGTATTGTACAAAGTTTGTGGTGTGGGAGGGGTGGGGTTACGGGTTCGTATCCTGTGCAAGTCTTTGCGATGGGACATGACATGACATCATAC
>PNEQ01130620.1:0-48440 GCA_003012365.1 Medauroidea extradentata | reverse complement strand
GTTCATCACATATTTTATCCAGATTTACTGTTTGTATTACATAATTTCACGCGGGCAAAGCCGCGGCAGGGTAGCTTTTTTGTAGAGAAATAAAGATGAATTAAAATCAAAGATGTTCTGCAATTAATGTACCCTCAGCGTAGTGGACTGGATAAAGCTGTTTGTATTTGTTGTTATAAAGATATACAGAGAATGTAGTAACACCATCAATTAATACGTTATTAAAATTGAGTTACTCTTTTCTATAGTACACGCGGGCGAAGCCGCAAAGGGACAGCTAGTTATGTATATTTGTTAGTCTAGGCAAAAGTAAATTTCGTTAATTTTGCAATTCGTTAAACTCTTATATTATGTCAGTGGGCTTATTTCGCTGATGCAATCTCTGAGGCATTTTCTTCACGAATATTCACAAACTTGGTTTACTTACATTATTTAGGAAGCTGACTTTACTTTTATGTAACTTATATCAGTGTTGTCACCATTTATATATATTTAGCATAATACGACATATCTGAATAAATATTTTTCCGAAGTTCACCAAACGCAGTAGCCCTACACATATAGGCCTACTTATGAGTAAATTGACTCGACATTTATGTATTTTATTGATTTCGTTCTATATTTAGAAAATGGCGGTTGTTTGATGACTTTTTTTTCGACTACATAATCTATATGAAGAATACTTTTTTTCAGAATTTAATCCAAATTGGTACACGAGATACTTATTAAGATTACTTGACATTTGTTTTTTATTACTTTTTGTATTTTTAAAAAATATGCTATTTGAACAATTTGGATAATCCGATATATCTAAGGAACCATTTTGTATAGCTACTTCATACTTGGTAAACGTATAGTGTTTAGCAAGATGACCTGGTATTTATGTTTTGGCAATGCCATGTTTGTATTTTCTAAATGGTAGCCATTTGTGCATATAATGACCAAACGAGTTTTTTTATAACAAATCTCATCAAACTCAGTGTTCGTAATATAATTAGCACTTAGTATGTTAACGTGACGTTTATGTATTATGCCATGTTCATGTTTTTGAAATTGTGACAGTTTTTAACATTTAAACACAAAATAACTAAATAGTGAAAACTAATTTCAGACCTTACTCGGTATCTCACATAGTTATCAGCAAAGTAACATGAATTTCACGAATTTTGTTAATTATAGCATGTTAATAGCTACGCAGTGGCGGAATTGCAAAATGTCTTAATCTCACGAGATATTTAAATGAACCATTAATCAGAAATTCATCTAACTTTAAAGGTTCGTAGTTCCTAATACAAATTACTCTCAGATCTTTTTTTGGTCACATGAAATATCTGAGAACCATTTTCGAAAGTTTCTTCAGACTCAGTGCACATTAAGTATTAAGTAATTTAATGTGGGAGTTAAATTGGTGATTGATGATGTGTTTGGTATAATATCCCTCATTTCGAATGTTTCATGACTTGAATACAATTTTTTTTTAAAAACATGTGAGTCAATGACTATAGTATCGATAGAAAGTAAATTTTAAATTAATATACTTTACTATCCAACTTTTGAGTCAACTAGTTTTTGTTGTAGTTGGTCCATTAAGGAGATAACAAAAAAGTAAGTTAATATATTGTTATTATTATTCAATATTTCTAGATGAATGTGAACGATTTTAACTTAAAGGCAATGTTCCTGTGTTTTTACAATTATTGCGATATTTTTTTAGTCTAATCGAGAGCAGATATCAATACTATGTTTGGCTGTTAAGTAGGCCTATGTTTGAAATGGTGTTCACAATATTGGCTAACCGTTTACAATACTGTGAATACTACGGTTTTAGCTAATCATGTAACTGACGACATTTTTATTAATTGACTTATTGGTCGAAACCGTATATTTTTTTTGTCTTGAAAAAAAATTATATCACGACCAAACCCATAAAAAAACTACCAAACAGATTTAGTGTATCTGCACTAAGAATTGGTATAATTCTGGTCTTAAGTGTTAATTTGCATCCATACTGAAGATAGTAGGCTTGATAGTTGTGCTAGTAACTTCATGTTTTATATATTTTATTTTGTGCACAAGAATACAGTCCAATAGCAAATCATGATGATGCTTCTTGTTTCAATATTCAAGAGTAGTATCATAACTATATGTACAGTTATAGTTATCAAGTATGCTACTAACTATGCATTATATTGAGGAAACAGACTATGTCTCCAGCATAAGGATATAACGTCTAATCATATTAGGTTCTATATAAAATATGATAGTTTATTATTTGCGAATTGTTCACAACTTGAGAAAACTTAGACATGTGTGTTTCATTTGGTTCATTTGTGTGTAAGTTGGCAAACCTGACAGTTGTGCAGACGGATGACCGTAACTAAGTACAGGGCTGAGTACAGTATTGTTATAGTTGGTCTGGCTCTTTTTCGACGTAAAATAACCGTCGATTATCTCATAATACCACAGGCTATTATTTACGTTGATTTTGCGAAAGTTAAATTCCAAAAGGGATCAGAAGAGAGTTTATTTCGTAACCTAACCTTTTAAAAAAAATAATTTTGGCCAATTATTTTCTTCAAGTCAACAATTTATGAAATGTTTTGGTACTTCTAACAAAAATAATAGGCTTAGTTGTAAGCAGTTTATGTAATGAATTTACATCGATACGTTACCGAACTTCCTTGTATTTATTTCAAATATCTCTTTATTATTTAAATGGAAAATACGTTAATACTTATGTGTGTATGTTTATATTTATTTTGTTTTCACTTCGAAAACCATTCTCGTTTAAGCATCAACAACTGATTTTGATTTCCACACGCATAGGCTACTGTAGGTTACGTTTGAAAACATATTTTTTTATTGTTTCCCATACGACGCACATGTAAATCCCAGTCTCTTCAAATCCCGCTACAAACTGCGGTGTTAAATATCGAGTATTTGCGTGCTATGATTCTACCCTTGGTTTCGATGACGCTGTTTTCTTATTTTCCACGAATCAGTTCCTCTTTACTAGTTTTATTTCGCTTCTCGACCACTCTCGCGAGCTCGTAGGAACTTACTTTTATTTTTCTCCCAATAGTTTGTTCTTTAACTCTGTCTTCCTCTCGCCGTTTATGGCAGAGCTACACAGTCCACCCCCCTCCCTCTCCATCCTTAGTATCCCACTCCAACAACCTCGCATTCCACAGGCGGGTGGAAATAGTTGCAATCATCCCGTCTGGACCAGACGAACACTTGGCAGTCGCATCTTTGTCGCCCACCCACCTGGCGGACCGCGTGAATTAAAAATACCTGCGTCATAGTCTCTCTCTCTCTTTCTCTCTCTCTCTCTCTCTCTGCTATTCGCCGCCATGCTCGTTCCGTGGCGCCGCCCTCCGCGTTGTTGTTTTGTTGCCCGCAGCGAGGCGTGCTGGTCGTTCTCGCTGCCATTGTTGGACGTAGTCTTCAGCTCGGCCACACACGCCGACAAGCCCTCGCGACTAAAATAAGGAAAACGAATCCTAAATCGAAGATTGTCGGAGTTTACATCCTCCGTCGGACATCTTATCAACAAAAATTAAATGTTATAATGCATGAAAAAACTAAATGTAACTATGCGTCAATAAATACGCATGTCATTATCAGAAAGTTGTTTATTGTAGTATGTTGAAAAGTGATAATTATAATTATTATGAACATGACAATTCTGAAACGTCTATCACCATAATTCATAATGTGTGTTCTGAAGATGGTATTAAGAAATGGTAATTATAGTCTGTTTCGGGTGCTTTCGGCGAGGAAAAGGTTCTCGTCTAACATCTGAGTTAGGACTCTCTTGGCGACGTAAGAAAATATTTGGCAACATTTCGCTTAGGCGCATTCATGCCGGTGAGATTTTTTTCGGACTTGGGTACTAGGAAAAGAGGGGGTGGGAAAAGAGGCCAAATAAATGAACACAGCAATGCAGTCAAAACAATCGCTGCACCGAAGGAAAACTAGGGTGACCTTGGGTTTCTTGAATCGCGTTGCTACCACGTTTTAAGTAGATATTATTCATTAGCGGTAGATACACGATTTTCCCGCAAAAATTTTTTGCTCTATTTTGTTTGAATGCTTTGCTTGTTTATTGACAGGTCTGGTTCATGGTTAATGGCAGTTTATCTTTGCTCGGACTGGCGTCTCATTTGGCTGCACCAATAAGAGCAAGACAGTTGAGGCACCATACGTCTGTGATTCGCCAACAGAAACCCAAGTAAACTGAGAGGTCATACAGCCAATCACTGACCACGAAACAGAGCTGCAGATGTGTACATAAGACAGTGAAACCAGTTGATGCATACATTTTTTCGCCATAAAATCTGGCACTAATATCGTACAGCAAATGAAGGGTATGACGAATTATCGGCAATATATCGTTATAAACATATTATATTATACGATTCACTGCGTGTAATTGAACTATATTTTCACTAGGAGTTATTTAGACTTTATTACATGAAGAGTAGATAAGATGATTTATCGCGAGAAAAGTTTAATGTTTGCTAGGTTTCAATGCAACGTGCACATTTCCGACGCTTTTGTTTCTTTACTGGCAAGTCATTATTTGACTGGGCCAATGGCAATCCTTGTGCGATACGACTGTACGTCTGTGATTCGTCTGTAAACAACTAGACCGTGCTACATAACCTTCGGCCAACAATACATGGTGCAGGACGCTACACTGATTTGAAGAATACGCCGGTAGAAATCTTTCGCGTGATTTTCCACCATATCTAATCATGAGAGATAGTTTTTATTTTAAATTTTATATTATTCTAATTATTAGGCTACATAATTACGTTCGTATATAACATGTTTAATGGAAGGTAAGATACTTCCCTTTCGAAACATTTTAAAATAAACTTTGGCGATCCTTGAATAAGGAAGAAATTAACGCTCCCAGTTATGCTAGGATGCGTGTCGCCCCTGGAGGATCCACATGATAGAACCAGCTCCCGTGCCAGTCCTAGAGTTTGCCGAAACTCACGCCAGGAAGCAATACGTATTAGTGGAGAAGGGAGGGGCAGAGGGACACTTTTCCTCCCCTAGAACAGAGGGTTGGGACAGTATATGCATTGAAATGATCTTTGAAAGAACTGTGCAATGGGAGTGTATGACTGGATTTAGTTGCTTGGACATACTCTATTGCGAAATTAATGACTGTCAAAGAAAACTAAACGAATAATGGAAAACCATAAATAAGCAGAGTATGCTTTAGTCAACGGGACAAATTCACAACAGGAATTCCAAAATGGAATCGGGTCAAATAAAACAAGGAACAAACAGATAATATAAGAAAATAATAATTAAATAAATAAAAAACCAAGTCACATGTGACACAACAATGAGACGAAATAAAAACACAATAGATATCAGACACAAGCAAAAAAAAAGCCACAGCGATGAGACGAAACCAAACACAGCAGTTTTCCAGACAGACAGTGTTACGACGTTTCGGGAACTGGAATCTGTTCCCGTCATCAGGTAGACACACAGGGTTCAGGAACACGAGTGCGACTGATGAGAAGACTGGAAAACCATGGGTTTATACACTCTAAAAAAATGTAAAATTTACAAAGATTTTCTTTGTACTTTTACAATTCCTTGTAAAAGTACAAATATTTTTTTTTGTAAAATCATTAGTTTATGAAGTTACAAAGGCCAACTTTGTAATACTACAAAGGAATTCTTTGTACCTATACCGACCGTTCCTGCATTGTAAATTATTTTGTATAATATGACAAGGCACTCCTTTGTAGTTATACAAACTTCTGTAAATGGTGAAAAATTTTCCATGTAAAATTATTAGTTTATAATGTTAAAAGGATTTTGTTTGCAAATAAACTTGGAAAAAATGTGTAGTCTACCAAATCGTAAGTTCGCCGGAAATTACTTATGCAAAGATCACAACCTCTGAAAAGTATTTTTCTGGAATAAAATGAATATTTATATTAATTGTGTGCTTTAAAAGAAATAATTATTACTGAGCTGTAGGCATATATTGAATGTATACAAATAAATACAGACTTACAGATATAGAAGTCACAATCGTCTAGAGGTAAGATGCGTAGATTCTAAGCGTGGGTGGAGTGATTCGAATCCTAGCACCTCCCGAGATATTATTTTTTTCAAAATAATTTCATGTATACGTCATTTATTCAAAAGTTATTTGGTAAATAAATTCAGTGATTTTTATGCAGTACAATTAACATTTAAATTTATTTTTTTCGTTATTGAAAGTACAGCTACAAGACTAGTCCGTGTAATTTTACAAACATATACTTTGCATAATATTACAAGAATAACCATTGTAGTTTTACAAGGAATTTCTTTGGCAACTGGGTTTCCAAGGATTTTCTTTGTAAAAGTACAAAAAAAAATTTACAGTGTATTGGATAAACCCACTTATCCTGCTCAGCTAATCAGGAGACGAGCTGTTTCCTGATTGGTTGCTTAGCATAGCTTGACTCTAATTGGTTGTGATGGGCTGAGTGTGTGTTTTCGTTTTGTGCTGTAAAATTGTTTCTCTCTTAATCAATGGGATCTACATATTTTTTAATTCAATACTCTGTTGACTGAAAATATTGCAATTGCTAATAATAAAGGCTGATATTTTATTTATTATTATTTTTTTTTTAATTTGGTCAGTTTCCTGTGTAAGTGGTTTGAGTCTTCCCAAAGGATTTTGTGGCTATTTTCCCATGCATGTTTGGCCAGTTTAGATTTTTTGCGTTTCGTCTTTTTGCAAGTTTTTTTTTCTTTGATTCGGATTGACAGAGCTCTGCCAGTTTCACCAATGTACATATGGAGACATTCGCAGGGTACCTGATATACACAGTTGTGAATTTGTAGTTTTTCTGTGGCTGGTTTTGCCCTGGTAACCATACTTTTAATAGTAGATTTGGATTGGAATGCTGTTTAAAGTTCGTATTTGTTTCCCAGACGTCTTATTTTTTTTCAGTAAGGCCTGGAACATACAGCATAACTAGGGTTCCTGTTGGATTTTATGTTTATGTGGGCTTAAGTGTTCTGTTAGGTTTCACGAGCTGTTTAATGGTGTTTGCCGGGTAACCATTGGCTGTGAATTCTTTTTTCATTTGGTTGTGTTCAACCACTACAGATTTGCTCGTGTCTGATTATCTACTGTGTTTTTGTTTCGTCTCATTGTTGTGCCGCATGTTACTTAATTTTTACTATTTTATTTTTTATTATTTTTGTATATTATCTGTTTGTTCCTTGTTTTATTTGACCCGATTCCATTTTGGAATTCCTGTTGTGTATGTATCCTGTTGATTAAAAAGCATACTATGCTTATTTTATGGTTTTCTAGTATTTGTTTAGTTTTCTTTGACAGTGATTCACTTCGTAATGGAGTATGTCCAAGCTACTAATTCCAGTCAGTATATGCATTTGTACCCACCAAAGTTTTAGTATCTAAAAAATATTACCATTTCTGCCGACTGTATATTCAATATTTAGACACAAAAACCACACAAATAGCACCAATTTGCACACTAAAATCCGGACCCCCAGCTTTAATAAGTCATTATAGGAAAATAAATTTCTGTCAACGATCCTCCCCTCCCCCTTCACAAGAATACCATCCGCCGCCACTGCCAGAAAGTATTGCGTTCTCTCAGTCAGCACACAGTTGTCGAAACAGGATGGTGTACTACTCACACGAGAGGAGATACCCTAATAGCAATATGCACTGTGCCAAAGTTGCAGGTTAGTTCAAACCATTGGTTGGATGTAAGCCTACATTCATTGTGTTGGAATACATTCGTAAATACAACGATACCCCCGACAAATTATGTCAATAAGAATTATTAAAGACTAAATTTATATTAAATTAAATAACATTGTGAATAATATAACTCGGTCCAATCGAAAAACGTCTGAATATAATGATAGAGAAATACTTTGACATTTCAAAATATTTGGTTAAATGATAAACACCAGTTGATGAACAAACGGTTATTGTCCCGTGTGTAATTCTGTGTTGGGTCAGTATTATAAAACTGTCAGAATATCTTTAACAGGAAAAATTCTTAAAATGGGAAAGGAAATACATTTCCTTCAAATCTCACAAGTGGTTAAGATTGTTGTTTACTTATTTGTTAGGAGAGAAATGGTTTGAAACATTGAAGGGGTATGTTGAACGTTGGCAACATGTTGTTGAACATCTGATTGGCGTTTGATATTTACATTTATGTTGTACAAACAATGTGCGAAGAACATCTTGCAAATCATGATTTTTTTCAAGTACTTTTTTTAATCACGGAATAGTTGTATGAAAAAAAAATCATGTCTCAATCGAAAGTTGATTCTGTAGATTATTATTTGGTTACATGTTGAAAAATATACTGTCGGAATTATGTGTGTGTTGGCTAGACACGGATTAACACTGGGCGTTTATGGTATCTACATCTTGGTTGGTAGTAAGTATAAAAATTCTATTTAGTTATGCTTACAAGGTAATTAAAATGTGATCATGTACAGTACTGGTATCCATTGTATTTTGTGAACAAATCTAGAACGGCACAGAAATAATATTTCACTTGTAAGTGAGTATTTATATTTCTGGCTATTTTGATATTAAAACTAATATAGGAGATTCGTTTACGTTGTAATCATGTAGAGAATTGGCTAAGTCATTAGATTTAGTAATAAAAGGGTGGCAGGTCCGACAGCAATGCACTGCTAGTGAGAGTTTGTTTGTACTACGCATGAGAAAATTGACTATAACAAAATAATAAATATTCGACATCAACTTACTGTTATAGAATATTTCGTCTACATTTCCTACTAAGGGCATTAAGTCAACGTTGATCAAACGTGGTTTTGACGGCTGAAATTAAAATGTTATGAACTTAAAGTAATGACAACCGTTTGACAACATTTAAAATATTAACCTATTATTTTTTGGTAGTAAAAAAAAATGTTTGGCATCCACCGAATAAACGTATTGCCAACGTAAGTCTGTTTGACAGTTTGACGTTGGCCTAACATTTAATGTCAATGTTTCGTCAAAATAATTTTCTTTTTGCCGCAAAAAAAAACGCTTTACCAGCATCGACCCCCGTAACATTTTTACGTTGGTTCCACCATGTTTTCCCGAGGTTGGCCCACCGCATGAATTGAACGTTGGATAATAGTTGGAAACAACATGTTGTTAATGGGGAAGGGATGGAGGGTGTAGGTAGCACGACAGTTATATGTAAGAAACGTGACAATTTACGGAGAGGATTCTTTTCAAGTAGGAGAATATTCCTCACACAGTAATGTAAAATTCTTTGTCATAAAAAATACGAAACATTAAATACATTTCTACCATAATATATTTATATCTATCGTGTCCACTACGTATGTCAGAAACATGATCAAACTATGACAGTGGATTTCGCGGCACATCTAAAAAAACAAGAGCTTTAGACGCCTCGAGAGGTGAAGTTCGAGAAGAAAATTATACAGAATATTATGAAAAGTAATTGCGTTAAACGGAGAAAATTTGGCATTAGAATTAAACAAACTAATAACTTAGATAAAATAAAGGTTTCGTACGTCGTACTAACCCAATTATGTAAAAAAATACATTTTTGACATTATTTTATAAACTATATTTACTGTAGTACACAAGTAATTTTAGATAACATCGTATTAAACAGTGCGATGTAACCAGCAAAATAGACACTCTCGTAATAACTCTCTGGGATACACCGTGTCTTGTAAAAAGTACCCAAACGTATAAGTTGCAGCAGTACAATGGCCTGGTTGGTAGGCAACCCTTCCTGCTTCACGGATGAACACAATATGCTCTGCTCTCCCACAGAGTACATAAGCAGAGGAAAGTACGCTTTACGTCTCGGCGACAGCGAGTTCATTTGAGAAAGTGACTCACAACTTGACACAACGACAGGAACTGGGAGAGGAATCGGCCGTGGCCTTTAATGAAACCACGGGAAACTGAAATTAGAATGATTGGACCGAGGGATCGAACCCGGCTCCTCACAAACGCGAGTCCAACGTGTTACCATTGGGCCACCTCACTCGGTAATAAATAAGAAACAGAAGCGACATGGCCTGGTAATATTTCGATTGTAATTTTGTCAGGGTTGTTAGATGTTTGGTTGTACCACTGAATGTGCAAGGACATCAGATGCCAACTACCGCGTAGGTTCCTTTGAAGTCAGCTAACTCGGGCACTGTTTGGCTAGTGATGTCGTCATGTTGTAACTGAGTTCTGATGTAACTATTACAAACAAGATAATGTATTTCCCCGTACTATAAACTCCAGTTTTTACGTGTTTAAAATACAGTTGCAGCAGATTGTGTTCTATGCAATAAAAATTTAAATACATATAATTTGTAATACACTAATTTGTGAGTGACATGTTACCACAACCTGAAATATTAATTTTGTTGCAGCCTGCATAACAGAAGCTGGTCATACGGGTGTGTTTCAACAAGAGGCGTGATATTGAAAGAAATACTGAAAAACCATACCTTACTGAATCCAACGTAAATTAGGGGGGAAAAACTCATATTTTCATCTTGCCTCAGAACAATTAAATGCTGAATAATACGCAGTCTCGCGAGGCTTATTACTACCCACCTTTCAAAGAGAAGAGCTTAGAAACATTTGCAAGTGTTTTTAGCTGGCGAATTACACGTTTTTTTTAAAACTAAAACGAAAAACTGACTACAGAAATTCACCACAAGTCCGCAATATTACACAGAAACATGTTCTCGCCAAGAACGCACAAGCGCAGGTAGAACATGGCACCCGAAATAAACGACCTAGTTCACGATAAGTCGGTCAAGTTCGCTTCTAATACCCTTGTTTATGTTGAGACTGATACAAATACTGTAGTGAGTTTGTAGAGTATTTGGTTGTAACGAAATATTAGCAGGTTTAATTTCGTCATCTGTTAGTAACATGATGTACAAGTAACGTCGCATTTACCGTTTCTAAATCTATGACTGAGATGTCAACATAACATAAGTGATTAGTAGGGTTAGGAGTATTTCACGAGTTCAACGACCGACATGATAGAATCCATTATCCTGTGTATCGAAGCCCTATTATTTGTCCATTACCTGTTACTCATTCAGACAGCAGACAATGAACTAATAGACGAGGTTTGAGTATGTATAGTACATTGAATTCTGTCATGCACGTCATTGAACTCGCGAATTTTTCCTAATCCTAGTGATTAGCAGAGACAGGAAAGATTGTTGGGTTGACTGAGCTGTAGGCTAGCCTCCAAGAATGTATGTGCACTCAAGCTGACAAGTGCTTACAGGCTGCTCTCTGACACAGTTATATAGGCCTTCATTTAGTTACGTTTTTGTTATTGGTTCAACTATTTCCAGGAGCTGTCGAAACAGTTGAGTGCCAATTGCGAAAGCGACACCAACTTATAGCAGTTGGAATTATAGTTTGCTCTAAAAAGAAAACGCAAATTGTTCAGATCCCTTATATAAGTCTAGTGTCTCAAACCTCACATACAAAGAAATTACGGAGTTATAAGGGTGGCCTTGCAGCGCGTAACAAATACCACATTTCTACAAGGAGCCAAGCGCTGAACTAGAGTGTAAGATTCCAGCCGATCAATTTTTACTATGGGAATAAAAGCGGTGGCAGTATCATTTTATTACTGGTAAATCCATAGTAAGTTCAGTGCAAGCTTTTATCACAGTTTCACATACACCCGGTTAGTACATTCTGAAGTACGGCAACCAGGTAAGGCCGCTTTCAACTATGTCCGAGGGCTTCCAAATAGTGCATTTAATTAGCATTGTGTCTTAACAATGACATTCCGTCGTTATTTGAAATGTGATTTCTTTTCGTAGGTCAGTACGACGGGCACTTCTGGAATAGTTTCGTAAAAAATACGTATTTGTCTGTACGTTAAAACAAATTTGAATTACGTAGTACACAGTAAAATTTTTTTTGTAGTTTACGAAATAATTCTTTGGAAACTAGTTTCCAAAAAATCTTTTTGCAAGTTTAGAATAATAATGCAGATTACACGCTTTTTCTTGTAAAAGTACGGCTTTTTACCGTGTAGGCGGCGCACTTAAGAAGACTGTGAAATAAGGTTACAAAGGAAAAAAGGGGGTGCCGTGACATCGGGAACATTTACAAAACACAATTCAGTTACTAATTTTCTTCCCATACACTTGCAGTATTTGACGCAGTAAAATACTGTTTTAAATTAAAAAATGGTGTATTTTATAAGCTATGTAAATAATGTTTAGGATATTTGTCTAAACATAAACTTATTATGCTGAATTCAGTTTTCATTTTGTGTTCCAGTATCTTGTTTACAGCCACTAATTTTTGCGCATGTGATTCTTGTTTCAATGATTTATTTGCATATCTGTGACCTTGCTTCAAGGTCAGTGAACTGATGTTTACAACTCTCAGAGTTATGAATGTTAGAAATTTATTACACTGTAAAAAAAACCTTCATCCTCTGTGTTATTAAGAGGTGACGTCATTCTATGACATAAGCCTAATATTAAAGATACAAGTAGTATTGTATCCGTCTATACCTTCTAAAAGATTCTGCACTAAGATTTTCATACGTAACAAAGACCCCCAGAATTGCCATTTTTCGTCAATTTTAGCAGCGTGAAAATAAACTGTGGAGGTAAACAGAGGACCCGCAATGGCCATACACGCATGACAAGTTCTTTAATTGCAAGAGTAAGTTACATACACTGAGCAGTTTTATAATAATCTAGTAACGACCAGAACTCTTCAACACCACTCGGCGACCTGGGTAGGCGGCTATCTTAAGAGTCAGTGGACCGGACGTGCTAACCGTGCTGTAGCGTGGTACGGAAAGTGTTTTTTCTTGCATAAATATTAAAAATGTTTCCAACGAGTTTATCTACGAAATTAAGACACACTTCAAACAGAATCCCTATGATATTAAAATTGTCGTCCGCTATTTAAAAACACGATTCCCAAGTTCCTTAAAAGTGCAAAAAATTGCTTCTTCACGTTGTTTTTAGCTGAGAAAATATCTATCGTAATCGTAAAACTAAGACATAAAAACCTGCACTGGACATTAACACAAACTTTACACAAATAAAACAGTCCCGTTGAAAAACACATTCTAAGGAAACACTGCTCGCTAGTCTAGTCCTTCACGCCTAGAGGCAATGAGTGTTAGACGGACTTATTGTGTTCGATCGCCTTCCCCCTTTCCGTGCCTCAGAGTAAAGAGAAAGATACGGTCCACTAACTCGGTCGACGTCGATTCTAGATGCGCGTGCCACTGTCGCCCTTATCTGTACTTATCTTTAGTGCAGGTAGGCGTGGGGCAGAATCACTTGTCTTCATTTTTGTCGCAGAGCGAGGAAGGGTTGGAGGGCGTGGGGAAGACGACAAGTAGTTGACAGTGTTGTCAGCTGGACAGAATGGAGGAGATGAGCGGGGGCGGACTGGGTTTCTCCTAGCCAGACATTCCTGAGGGGGGTTGCTACGTCGTGGGAGGGTCACACTGTCTAGGTGACGCGAGACTCCACAAACAAGGTGACAGCCACCCCTCACCCCCTCCTGCACCCTTCTCAGCTCCTGGGGGGTCTGCCCCGCCCTGAGCTTCATTCATACTATCTCACCAGCAGGAAACAAGGATTGCTGTTAGCGTGCTGGACTACGTTCAAGGGGAAGAACAGGGAAGATGAATAATTACATACATACAACTACTGACAGAAGGAAAACATCTCTAAAATTGCCGTTATTTTCTAAATACTTATGTGAAGAGAGTATGAATGCTTGAAGCTGCACGGAAGCTAAATTTTGTTATACTTGCACTAAATTTATTGAAATGACAAACATGTTCTTAATTTACATTTTTTTTAAAGCCTGACACATTACTAGAAGAATAATGACCCTAAATTACAGCGTCTTCATTCCATTTCCCCTGTTTGTGGTAATTCGTGTATTTGTATGCAAGTTAATGTCTTATCACATTGCGGTCACATTTGTAAGTGAGGTAAGTATGGAAATGACATGTGTTTAATACTATTTGCATACAAGTGTGAAAATGGTAATGGTACTTAACATCTGAAACACTGTAAAATACTTTACGTCTGACGTTTTCTATAAAGTTAGAATATTTCACTGATCGTGTTAATGGAAGGGGTGAGGGAGTTTCACGTAAATTGTTGTTGTTGTTGTAGTTGGCGATGTAAACTAGCGACGAACATAACACAACAGATCAGGATATTTCAGTGTCCATAAAGTACCTCATGACATTTGTTTTGTGAAATACCGTTCATTTATTTTTAGTTACTTGTTGCGGCAAGTTCCAAAAACAATACGATTTTTAATTTGAAACGTCATTCGGCGAAACCTAAAGCATCAAAATAATGTTAATGTGACTTGACACGAAAAATTGGCCTATAAGAGTTAACGTCAACATTTTGAACAGCAATTGATATCAGTATAAA
The DNA here is from genome assembly GCA_003012365.1 of Medauroidea extradentata. Taxonomy (NCBI): domain Eukaryota; kingdom Metazoa; phylum Arthropoda; class Insecta; order Phasmatodea; family Phasmatidae; genus Medauroidea; species Medauroidea extradentata. Next base: position 33,950 of record PNEQ01130620.1, on the reverse strand, counting down.
ATAATGAATATAAGTTATTTAAAATCAAATATCCGCCACTTTAAAACTATAAACTATTCCTTTAAAAGAAACAGTAAACTTTATACTTAACTTTGCGCGTATAGGTGAAGTAATATATATCCGAGAAATAATGTAAACATTTAGTTTACTCAAGAAAATATCACAAATTTATGGTCAAAACAAACAATATGCCAGTTAATTCTATTTTATTTTTTGTGCATGTAGATGATAGATTAGTGTTCATACATAGTTACTTTTCAAGTTGGTTGAATGTTTTGTAATACAGTACAGAATTGTTACATGACAACGAATTCGAAAATAAATGTCTTAAAAAATCTGAAAATGTTGGTATTTTACTTTATTTGTAGCAATTTATAAAAAATACGAAAAGGCTGTTGTGTTTTTTTAAATATATTTTAGCATATTGCCCGTAGTATCTCATTTCAGTGTAAACTATTACATTAGAGTAAGACTTGATGTTTGTTATTACTGTGTTCCCGTAACTTGGGAATTCTGACTTTGGCATGATGCTATGGTTAAACTGTGAGAGGTAAAAAATGTTTACAAATGGAAAATGTAGTCACAAGCAACGTCTATAAAACTAGTTGTTATTTTTATATTTGTACCAGTTATTTTTTTCTAATCTTTAGACACAAAATGTGATAAAATTTTGTTCCTATAAACGGTTATTTTATCTCGCATAAATTTTGCGTAATGGCTCGTTAAAATCAAAATTTGCATGTTACCGTTTTAACGACGACACTAAAACTAACTCACTTGGCACTAAAACCAACTCTCTCACCAAACTTTACATAAAAAAACACTCACAGTAGGTTACGTTGTTGTAGGCTACAAGTTCGCCTGTGTTAAACCACAAAATAATTTTGAATTTTTATAATGTTTTTTATTTTATCTTGAATTTCAGCAGTTTTATTTAAACACAAAAAAAAACTCTTGTTTTTATGTACGAGAAATCGTAGCCGATGACATCTTTATCCACTGTGAATTGGTTCAGTTTGGTCTGTCGGTTGGTTATAGTGCCGTCCTTACAAACGGTAACATGCAAATTTTGACTTTAACGGGCCACTAAGCAAAAATTACGCGGGATAAAAAAAAACATTATAAGAGCAAAATTTTGTCACATATTGTGTATAAAATGAAAGTACATATCTGGTACAAATAAAAAACAAAACATGGAGACAAAGTGTTATAGACCAACGTACGAAAAAAAGAAAAACAGTTCGGGCAAGGTCGGAATGTCATCGATAAGACATCTTGCTCATTAAAAACACTGTTTGTAACTAGACAGCAGTACTTCAAAATGTACAACCTGCTGTGTGTGAAACTCAGATTGTGACGTGCACTGACCTTAGTTACAGACTTTCCACCAATAAAGTTACATGGTCACCGCTTAGCGACCTCTTGTAATAATGGATGAGCGGGAATCTTACACGATAGTTCAGCTCTTAGCTCGATGTGGCGATGTGACATTTGATGCACTCTCGAAGATCGCACTTATAGCCGAGTCGCATTTTAGCGTCTAACACGCGGGTAGGCGGTGCCCTTAAGGCTATTTAGATTTTGAGTGGTTTCGAAAATATTTTTTTTAACACAAATTAACGGACATATCAAAAATTCCTTCTTACAGTTTTAACACTAATGTATCATTGTTTATATCGGAATTTTTCTGTTGTAAAACGTCAAACGGATTTTTAGATTTTTGTCCCTGAAATATCTCGTATTTCGTTGTGAAAATAAGCCAAAATGAAGCAAAATAATTTTTTGCTGACAAACTATATATTATTCTAAAAAACGCTCTGGCAAAACTGTGTATCGTATGAATGTAAACATTCTTAAATTTTTTTCAAAGCATTCGGTTAAATAATATTCTAATTATTTGCGATTGTTTGAAATAAATGAAATACCATTGCCTTAATAATGGTGACGTAAGGATTGTTGCAGCGAACTGGGAGTTGAGTATCCTCGCAATGCACGCAGATGGCATAATGCTCGTCCCACCTATATGCCAGCCACGTGGCATGATTCGACACGCGCACGTGCTTGTGAGGGGATAAGCTCCCTGCGAGGCGGACAATCAGGCAAATCCCCTCACCAATAACCTGGTATTACCGGCCCACGTCATCACCCGCCACCAACCAGCCAGCAAATATACTGCCAGCAAGTCTGGTCACGGTCAAGTCAACGCTTCCCAAACACTGTACGTTTCTTTTTAACAAATGTGTGCATTTAATTTACGTGTTGCGTTGTAAGAGAAAATACAATGTTTATATTTCACCCTACTGAAGAGTTAAAATCTAAGTTCGCACAAATACCAATTATTAGACACACTTGAAATTCACGGGGAAAGTTGACTGCTAGGCTCCAGGTGCTCTGTTTAACACTGAAGGCTTTATATCGATATTGGCTATGGTCAGAGTCACAGGCATTTCACGAGGTCGTCCAAGGAGACAATAGGCTTTCAGCCCATGTGATTGTTGTAACTATCGTAAACAGGCCAACGTTTATGATACTAAATATATACATAAAAAACTAGGCGAGTAACAAACAATTAAAAACTGTGTTACCAAGAGTTTCATAAAAATATGTAGCTATATTATTAAGGACGTTGGCCCATAAAAATTCAAAATTTTATATTTGTACTAAACACTGGTCAACTTTTACACGTCAGATGACATGTCATTTCCCAAAATAAATAAAATTAGGTCCCATAGTTTTAGCATAATCACCTATCAAAGTCGCAAAATGGCAGTTAGTCTACGGTGCAGCCAAAATAATAAAAAATAATTAACTTGCAGAAACAAGATAATTCATATTAATTCTTAATGATGTGAGCTACTTCAAGACACTTTTGTGAACACAAAGCGATACGTTTTTGAATTTTAAAAAAATTGATGAATATGAGTAAATTTTTGCATAACTTTGACTTTTGGCTACTACCGAAATTTTCAAAACTAACTTTTGTCAACCATGTCATAAAATGCATTGATACACTGACTATCAGTTATTGTAATTAAGAATTTATTAGTTAATTTCTTTTTTTTTTTATTTTGGCTACACCGCAATGGCTATTTTGTGACTTTGATAAGTGATTATGCAAAAAACTATGGGGCCTAATTTTTTTTTTATTTTGGGAAATGACGTGTTATCTGATGTGCAAAAGTTGAACAGTGTTTGGCACAAATATAAAAAAAATAAAATTTTACGGGTCCAATGCCCTTAAGTATTGAAAATGCTGCTAACTTCAAACAATTCGAGTGCCCTAAAATTGCAATGCATCACTAATATTATATATATATATATATATATATATATATATACACACACACATATACTGATGGTAATAACGTGTGTCGCCTCCTCACATCCAATCCAGGATGAGGCAAGGGGACCCTGCTGCTCGTCCCCGCCTCCCTGCGTCACGTGGGTGTAAGTAGGAAGGTGAAGCAATGCAATGCAAGAACAAAAGACGCTCATCTTACAAATAACACAATTCAAAGTTCAAGAAGTACGAACCTGCGGAATTCAGGCGCACTTGAAACAGTAAATTACGATCACTTACAAGTACTACGGCCGGATCGGTACTCACAGCCTACAAAGGATCCGGTTGAAGTCGGAACATTTGAACACAGTAACTCAGCTTCGGCCAGATACTTCGCGTTATCTGAAGTTAGGTTAAACAGTCTTCAAATTATTGAGTCTTACATTACATTACTTATTTTTTACCACGTCTGTTGAGCTGACACGTACTCTGAATTAGAATAAGTGGAATGTTCACAGATTAAATTAATTGCAAGGTTTTTCACTGACGAATCTGTTGTTTGGTTAATGTGCACTGATAAAAAAGTGAGAAAACAGCAGATTGGGGTAACAGACTCAGTTAGTAGTAGATATCATTTCACTCAGTACAAATTATACTATTCTCTCTGTAACTTGCAAACTACAGTTTAAATCTGTAACTAAAATTCATATCAACAATTTCACCTGATCTTAGTCTACGTGTAACAAATATCGTACCACCATTTCCACAGTAATCATGCTACTAATTTGTATTTGCTCGTTGTCTAAATAGGATTATGTGTTTTGTTAAGTAACAACTAAATGTACATTAATATTAAAAGTAGAGAAACATATTAATAAATATTCTTGTTATACGGCTCTTGTGGATAGTTCAGTTTTAGTAATGTTCGGGTTCTCTCCGTAGCTTACTGAGTCAGTATGAAGTTATGCTGCTTTCAAAAATTGACACCTTGTACAAACCACAATTTTACTACTAACAAAAAATGTATAAAGGTAACACACAGAAATGGTATACAATAATAAAAGGTACTTAAATCGCGACGATTTCACGAAGTGTTTATATTGGGTTAGTCGTTGCGGTAACGGCCTGATAAGACGGACGTTGTGAGTTCGATTCCCAAGCATAATTACTTTTTAACATCGGCGTAGTCTTTTATTCTTTTAGGCTTTTCACATAATTGAGGAAAAAGCATAATTTAAAGTAAAATCACGCATATGTAGGTAAAAATAATTGTTTTATTTTTTCAATAAGTGAAAAAGACTTACTTAAGGGCACGGTTCACCTCAGTTTTCAACGTCTTTATTTATTTTTCTATTTATAATATATATATATATACTTTTTCTTATTTTAGACATAAACTGTGATTAAATCTGCATCTTAGGAAACTTTTGTATCTCTCATAGTTTTTACATATTGAGTCGTAAACGTCAAAATTTGCTCTTGGCGGTTTCAAGTACGCCAATAAAACCAACTGACATACCAAACCGACAAAATTCACAGTGTATAGCAATGCTGTAGGCTATGATTTGACATATATGTGTAAACAAAAAATAAAATATTTTTGTATTTAATACAAAATGCTGAATTTTGAAATGAAAATTAAATAAATATCAATAATTTTTTTAGAAATACAAAAAAAGAATTTTTTTGTTTTTATAAATGTCAAATCATAGTCTACAACGCTGTTATATAGTGTGAAGTTTTTCGGTTTGCTGTGTCAGTTGGTTTTAGTGGCGTACTTAAAACCGTAAAGTCCAAATTTGGACGTTTACGACTCATTACGCAAAAACTATGAGAGATACAAAAATTTCCTAAGAGGAAGATTTAATCACAATTTATGTATAAAATAAGAAAAAAATTTCTGGTACAAATATAAAAATTAAAAAAAAAAAAAAAAAAAACGATAATTAAGGTGAACCGCGTCCTTAAACTGTGAGTTTATGCGGTTGACGTAATCTGTAATTTTCCACTAATTCCCGATGGAGCAGTTTCAATAATTTGAATCTGTGGAAAATCATTGTAACGCTGTGAATATTCACAGTTTCTAGTTCAGAGAGCAGACGCACTGAAGACCGGTTTGTGTACTATGTTCCTGCCCCTGATATCCGCGCAAACATTTTTCCATCACTTTGTGGTCAGTGATTGAATGTTTTTTAACTCTCAACGACTTGGGGTTTCTGCACGCCAAACATGTACGTATAATGTCGCAGTAACATTGCTATGAACGGCACAGTCAGATAAGTGACGCCTCTACACGAGGATACGCTGCTATTAACAACGAAGAAGAGCTGCAGATATACATAAAAAAAGACTTTGAGACAAATTGGTGTAAAAATAATTTCGCTAAAATCCCCTGAGCATGAGTTGCTAACGAGTAGCAAAGAAAATAACAGCTCAGGCAAATAGACAAGGAGAATATACTTCCCATTATCATTAGATGTACGTGAATATCGCTGATATATTCTAGGTCAGGTTGAACGTCAATACCATATACTTCACTGTCACTTCTGCGATTGGACGACGGCTGTCTCGGTACACATTTGACTAAAGCAAGCCGGTAGTAAATAAGTAGAGCCAGTGATTTTTGTTGAAAAAAATTCAGCAACAACTTGTTTCAATGCTTTACGTGCACACCTGCAACTTTGGTTCTGTGGTTATTGGCAGAATATAATAGGGCAGAGGCGTGGCACATTTGACTGCACCAACCAGAACAATGTTACCGCGACACAACACGTCCGTGATTTGCGGGTAGGACCCCGAGACGCTGAAAGTTAACAACTTCCAATCACTGACCATTAGCCTAAGCAGAGGAACAGGTGTTCACATAAGACAATGAAACTAATTGTTGCAAAATTATTTTCACCAATAAACCACTGGCTCTATAAATAAGTAAATAATTCACAGAGCTATCACATGGTACACACTTGTACGGTTGCAAGCCAATGGATATTTGATTTTGTCCAGAGCGTGTATAGGACTGAGAAATATACACTGCTGCCAGATGAATGTGCGAAATTCACGTACCTCTAAATCATTTACTTTGAGTTGTATATGGGCGGATTTGTATGAATATTAGGGTCTATTATTTGCTTTCTAACACTAAAGCACTACACCGTACCTTTCATTCTTTATGTAAATAGTTAGAGTGATAAATTCTGACAGTGAAATAATAACTAAATAAGAGTTCTTAAGGTTCGGTTTCGGCCGCCACATTGAATTTTATAATTATTATTGTTGCATGCTGTGTTTCTGAAGGCGGGCTGGATAGGGCCTGTGTCGAAACACCTCGAGGGCTGGCCCATGACTCAAAGCCCGGGTTTCTCATGGTGGGAATCCCGCCGAAACTACGTCATAGATACCTGTCCCAACTGCGTTTTTGCCTGCGAAGCAGCCTACGTGACTCAAATCACATCAGAAACATGATGAAATGTCTATGTTTAGACCCATGTAACTCGGGAAACCCCTGGAGTTTGGCCGGAGTATAAAAGCATAGAATCGGCACATTTGGGGAGAGTTCGCTATTGGTCGTGCTAGAGGAAGGTGTTATGCTTGTGGAGAGAGACTGGTGAATACATCTTGGTGACGTCAGAGTCAACTGTGAGGTGGCAGGCGGCTACCTTCGGAGCAGTGTTGGACGAACCAAGAGGACTGCTGCGGCGGGCTGACGGGCAAAAAAGGAGGTATGCGACGGGAGTCGAACCGAAGACCTCAAGAGTGAAGACAGCGCTGCACTCGGGGTGCTGCGCAGCACACGACGATTCATCACCACGGCGGACTATTAAGGTTGTACACTGTTACTATTTGAAGGACTGTTGATTGGATATATGACTGAATTTTATTGTGATTAGTACTGTTTAGTTAATTGATGGTAGACATTTTTTTTGTGCTTTAATTGTCAAAGTTTATAAACGTGTCTGTGACACAGTAGTAATTGTGTGCATAACTAATTGTGTTGTGAGAGTTCTAGTTGATTACTGTTTTGTGTATTTCGTAGCTTTATGATCTATTAAATACAGTACTTAATTTAACTCTTTTATTTCTAATTGTAAGACCTGTATCCCAAAAGAACTCATGGTAATTGCCCTCATATAAAAGTTTTTGTGCTCCAAAATTTTAACATTGTTATTTTCTTTTTTGAAATTATAATAGGAAAAATGTTAAATATGCGACTATACTGCAAATTATGTTTACCTCCCGCTACAGTACACATATTGTGATTTAGCTGTTAACATATAATTACGTCGCAATCTGTGTAACAGACTTTTTGTATAAATAATTTGCCTGACTAATAGTGACCTAACTATACATTACTATCCCAATTGCCATATCTGTATCGTAGCACAAAGTAAATAGAATGTGCGGTTAGGTCGTTGAATTAACATTTGTCTTCTCAGGATTCCAAAAAACCGAAAAATAATAAAATTAAATATGGCGACTGAAACCGAGCCATGTGCCGCCTACCGCGCGCTTCAAATGCATTGCAGTGTGTTCGTATGTACGTTTATTACGGAACTTCTCCACATGCGCCCATTGTGCCCGTGTGAGGAGATAAAACACACATCGGTCAAGTACGCAATTACTAGAGACCTGAAAATTTCGCGTTTTCTTTAATGCGCAAGCTAGAGTTTCGGCAACTACAGGTCTGTATCTCGTTCACAATTGGTCGTTGACTTACTCGACACATCCTGGAAGTAGCTGAGCTAGTAATAAAACTGTAACTGAATACAGGCCCATTTAACTGAGTCAGCGAGCAGCTAATAAACAACTGCTGTCTGCACGATGTCACATATATTCTTGGAGGGTGGTCTACATGTCACTGAACCCGCGAATTATTCAGGTCTCTAGCAATGACATTATAACTAGGGCCACGATTTTGTCGCGAAAAGATTTTTGCCTCACTTTGTTTCAGTGGCTCACGTGAACATCGGCAGTTCTGTTTCAAGGTTATTGGCAGCGTGTCTTTGTTCAGACACGTTTCTCACTTGACTGCACCAACCAGAATAAAGTTTATTGTGAACCTGTACGTCTATAATTTGCCAAGGCCAGTGAGAGTAAAATCATCCAATCACAGACGATGTAGCAGAACTGCAGGTGTGCGCAAGACGCATCGAAACCAAATGTTGCAAAAATCTTTTCGCCATAAAATCGTGGCCATAATTATGACACAATGATCATTGTAAACACTGTTTCTGAAGTCCTCTTACACAGCTACAAGCGGTCTTTTCAGGTTGCCGTGACTGAGAAATTAAGACAGGAACGTGCCCTGAACTTGCAAGTAGCGAGTTGCATGTGTTCGTTTACAGGCTAAGCTACACTGTTAGAATAAATTTCAATGAAATTACGGAAAGGTACAGGCAAAAAATTATCCAGAAATCTTCGTAAAATAACGAACACTCAGTTTTGCTTGATAACGAAATCCTCCGTAAAATTACGGACAATCCGTTTTCCTCACAAAAATTGAACGTCTGTAAATTACTGGCACTCCATTTTCCAGAAATACGAAATAATCTTGATATTTATATTTTCTCGATACCTGAACGTATCATTTAGTACTATTAACAGTTTTCAATTTTTTTTGGGATTCGAACGCACAACCTTGAGATTACCAGGTATACACTCTAACCAACGTAGCACAGTGACAAGATAGTCAGTGGCCGAGTTCCATGCATTCGTAAGAGACCAATTTTATAAGAGACAAACATTGTTTTTGACATCCTGATTATACAGAACTTCATCAGTTGGCCTACCATTTTGAGAAAAATATTTTACTGTATAGAAATAAGTATCTTTAAAGGTGCATACCCGCTGTCGCGAAACGCAAAGAATTGGCGCTATTTTTTGTCAATTGTGGTGAACACCATGCAGTGACATGTGTGGCCGCCCACTGCAGGATAAGTGAAGCGAGGAGAATTAAATATGTGTGTGGCCTCCTCGGAACACTTCAGACACTTACTGGGTAGTCCTTGGCTGTATTGTTCGTCTCTCCACATCTCTTCGTTTCGCATCAGTGTGCATGCACATTAACTCTAGGAGTCATAGTGATCATTAATACCAGCAACACAAGAAACACAATAAAATATGCTCTAAAATTGTATAAACATATTTCCATGAATTTATGGAAAGCTACGGTCAAACATTCGTAAACTCGCAATACGGACAAATCTCGGTAAACAAAAAATTACGGAAACCACTTCCGTACAGTTACAGTACTTTTGTGTAAATATTTCCGTGCATTTACGGAAAGTTTTAACAGTGTACTAAGTGCGCATTCATTTTTTTTCCTACGAAAAGAAGATTAATTTAAACCATGTTCCGTTAAGTTAAAAAAATTCAGTACGCGTATCAAAACATGATTTTCACACACTTCAAAATTGCTAAATACTGTACTGACTTTTCAGACAGCCGCGTATGGTTAAACGCCAACCGAGTTCGAAAATCATTTAATAAGACACATATAGTGTACTTCACACCTTACTCTCTACGAATAAAATAATTTGGTTATACTTTTTCTTTAGTAGTTTGGTGTCCCATTATAAATGTAGCAGTAAAGCACTAAATGATATTTGAGCGGCTTGCGCGCAGAATTTGCAGGACATACGTCGATCAGCAGCACCCTTAGCTTTCCATAGATTGTTATGCCAAACACATCCAGACTTTGCCTACCTAGGGAGCCAACTTAAACTATATATATATATATATATATATGTGTGTGTGTATTTATATTAGGCCTATATAATAATAATAATAATAATATATATATATATGTGTGTGTGTGTGTAATGTATGCAAGAATTGTAAAAAATTTGGTTATGAACAGAACAGTTGCATTGACTCTTACCTCTTTAAGAAAATAACTTCATTCTTATACTCTACTTATGAACAGGTGAACAGGTACTGTTATGCTCCTACGTTGCCACTTGCATTAGGTATAATATAATGTGTTTCTATATTTTATTTACCACAATACCGATATGTTTGTAGTTTTATCATATAGACTTTTCACTATTCAAACCACCAATAGAGGTTATTTTCGTTCCAGCGCGATTAAGTAAAAAAAAACGCTTTTGTATCTCACAGCACCACAATTTTACAGCGATCTGACTTTTATTTATTTTTTTTTCTTGGAAATTCGTTGCGAACTCATTTCGCCTTCAGTCTACTGGAGTTCGAGAGACTATAGCTGATATACGGGATATTTTCTTGGATACAAACTATATCTCCAGTGATGATAATGCGCGGAGGTCGAACTGAAGATGTGTACAGACTCATACGTTCTATAGTTTTATTATGTTGCACAGTTTTACATTGGGATATGACATAATACTGTAGACTGGAAAATAATGACAGTGTAAGAAATTATAATTTACCCAAAAGATTGAAATTGCTATACAGTCTTAAAACTTTAAATAAGTTTTCGTAATAAAAACAAATGTGAACCTTTGCAATATATTACCTAACAAGTCAATGAAATTTTCTAGAGTCATTAGAAGTACATGAGATAAGTTTCTTGGAAAAATACTATAGACTTATGGTTATTTTGTTAGTTTTGAAATAAGTTTTTCATACTTCGCCGTAGAATAAACTGAAGTCGCACTCTTTTGAATTTGCTGTATACCATTATAGTGAGATCGAGGAACTGTTAAGATAAATTCTAACGCTGCGTTCAAATAGTTTTTTTTTTCGATTTTACGTGAAATTAGACTTTAAAAACCAAAACAATAATGATATATGTAAATGGTTATTTTAGAAATTATGTGGGTGTATTTTTTATCAAACACGAAACGAAAATATATCCCAACATTTTAGAATAAAATTTACAACTTGAACAGTCATAAACCTCGTTATTAATAGCTTACAAAAACCTCTCATCTCTATGCCCTGTTTCTATTTGCTTTTAAATGTTTTGAGAGGCATTTACAGTTTGTTGTCAGTAATGAAATTGTTAATTCACTTTCTGAAGCAATACAGCACACTGGGGACAATATGCATTCTCCTCGCCTATAACAAAGAGTTTAGGAAACACGTGTAAAACTTCAAGCACGTTATTGGTAACTTCAGAAAAAAAGGGGGGGAATTGATACAGGATATGCAGAGTCCATCTGTAATAATAAGGGTGTCCAGTGGTCTGTGTTAAAGCTGCCCGGTTTGAACTGGGAACATGTTGGAAACATAAACCGTGCTTCATATAAACAACAGCTATAGAACAGGAAATGTCGCGTGCTCAACGCCCTGCACGATGGACTCCACAGTGTTATATACACTTTGTTCTCAGATACTTGTATACTGGTGCAGCTCCAGTGAGTGGACAGTTGTACGTTACAATGTAGCGTGGTTGTCTATTTTTTCATGAATGTTTGTTATTGGCTCGGAGACACTTCACTGCCTAGAGAGCATCTGTTTGTAATGTCAATAAACCCCTTAACCACCTGCATATGAACCATAGCTTATATTCGTTACACTTCACTAGGGCGACAAAATTTTCGCGAAAAAAATTTTCTCCCAGTTTGTTTCGATGCCTTACATGCACATCTGCAGCTGTGCTTCATGGTTATTGGCAGCGTTTCTTTGTCAAGTGACGTCTCTCATTTGACAGTTGCAATCAGAATAATGTTTCTGCAACACCACACGTCGATGATTTGCCAGTAGAACCGCATGTCACGTGAGGGTTCATACAGCCAATCACTGACCACGAAGCACAACTGCAGATGTGCACGTTTGACACGAACAAGGGGCTAAAATTTCGTCACCCTACATTTCACGCAACCTCAGCAAGTAATGCACAAAACGTAGACAGGTGGTTAGTAAAATTAACGCCTCGTCAACACTAACCGACGAACTAATGGCTCACATGTAGGGACTGGAACATTTCGCGAATTCAATGATCTGTAATGCTAGAATCCATTGTACTATACATACTCAAGCCCTGGCCATTCGTCCACCTGCTGCTACTCAGTGGAACAGTAGACAATGAACGAATAGACAGTGCCAGTGTATGCATAGTATAATATCTTCTAGCCTACAGGTCACTGAATTCGTGAAATTTTCCAGTCCTACTCACATGTACAGACATGAAATATTCGCGATATTATTTGGGAACCGGCCATTCACCTTTACAACCTTGAACACCATACGTAGAGATAATGGTATATCGCGGGAAAAGATGACTATTTGAATGTTTCATATCGACATTGGCTATGGTTTATTTGAAGCATTGTTTCTCTCTTTAACAAACTCAGTTATAACTGTACATCTTGGACACACGGCGTGAGTGATTCGCCAGAAAACTGTTCACACGTGTCACGGTTAAAATACTACAGTTTATTGGAGACTATGCCAAATATTTTCGCGACTTTCCAGTGTCTCTAACCATACGTAATGTCGTTGGCCACAGGCACTTCTGTGGCGCAATTTACGTATTCGACTGCTTTGCATGCGATTGGTCATTCTACCGCGGAGTTTTCTATTATTGGCCAAGCGTTTCCTGTTGCAAGCCATGACATTTGTATGCTAATGAAAGACGTTGAGGGAAGGAATAATAGCTTGCAGTCTATTCTGCTGGCAGAAAAAAAAAACTTGAAACTCGCAGGTCTCTACTCATAGAATATGAAACAAGAATGGAAATTGCCATGGCCAGTTTCAAAGAAGACTCCCAGCATTATCTTGGACTGACATTGGAAAACCATAGCCAACAGAAATCAAGATGACTTAATCGGGATTTCAACCATGTTCCTCCGAAAACGAGTCAAACCGCATTTGAGTAGTTGAAAGAAAAGGAAAGCAACATGTGGTGCAGAGTGGATATATTCGTCAACATAAAAAGAAATACGTAATGCTCTCTTCAAGAAATGTTTACAATCAGTGGCGGCAGGAGGGTTGCTGCCAGGGAGGACACGAGTTGCCGTAAACTGTACACTCCTATGAGCGCGCTGCCGTATAGGCCTACTGGCTACTTATAGTGTTGTGAGCAGACAGTAATAAGCGGCACCTACATACCAGAGTGTTAGTGGCTGTAGCGTCAACTAGCACACAACTATATACAGTTCTCTGCTACTTGTACCCTCCCTGGCAACAGTCATAGAACATCCACTGTTTACAATCAATAAATTGGCGTGTGGGATGTATTATTTAGATACTCCCACAGTTGCCAATAACTTTGTCCCTGCCATTACGAGGGAGAGTGGACGATACCGGGGGCCAATTAAAACGTACCTTACTCACTGAGTCATATACTTGCTACATTTGATCTCAAGTCGTGTTAGTACGGTTATAATTTTAATTTTCCAACTAGCAGTAAATGCAAAAACTAACATCTTAGTACCTTACTCAATGTCAGACGATATAAATGAATAAGTAATGACCTTGAAGAAATTAATATTTGCATGCTGCGGGGACGTACAAGTAATGAAATCCAACCAACTTATCGAGATTAAATAGTTGACACTGAGATTACGCGTCTTGGTCTAGTTCAAGAGAGTCATAAAAAGTCAATACGAAAATGTTTTAGCAAAAAAGAACGCCTTAAGTTTGCCAAATTATCTCTAATATTGTAATTTAAAAAATTATATAGTATTTAACTGTGTTTTTATTATATTATTATTTTCCTGAAATAGTGAGCGTGAATAATTTCATTCAATAAAACTTGTCTTTTTTTGTTATTTGATCCTCCCTATTATACCAATATGCAAAACCAATGAATTTGTTTCAGGCTAGGAATCTGTAGTTACAAGTAACACCAACAAAACAAAAATTTCTCAGATAAATATAAAATAATGCATTCTTTACTTACGAGTACTTTCAATAATTCTTCATGTGTCTAGAAGTCTTCAAATTATGTGTTAGGCTCTCCTGCATGATTAAACCTCCTCCACTCGACACTCCCTTCAAGTCCTTGAACCAATGGCAAACACGAGGATCTCAAGTGGCGGAACTACGAGTGGCCTATTCGAATTGAAAAGTGGTCCTGAGAATACACAGCAGCTAATGACCAAACAATCTCTGCTCGAGTATGTATTTTAAAAATTGTGAAGTCAAATCGTTAAAATAATCATGCTGGCATTATAGAGGTTGCATTAATGAATAACTACGAAGAAAATGGGGCCTGAAGAATGCTTGTAATTACCTTCGTCGAAGAAAGCTTATTTTATTTATTAATATGTAATCTTATAAAACTTTTCATTGTTCACATAGTAGTTTATGTAGTTTGCCAATTACGTTATAAGAAGACTGCAGCTGTAAGTTTAACAAGCTGTCACCTCTCAGTAGAAGTTCTCATTTTCGTATCTCTGTATATAAACATTAAATTCTATGAGTACGTCCGTAATATTGGCCTAATTTGGCACCAGGAGTTATTTACAAGTTTAGATATAGGCCCAGTTATTATATGAAACTTAAAATTAGCGTTAAGCTGTAACACGTCGAAAACAATGTGCGCACTGAAATGTTTTAAAATTAAAACATTAGCGATAATTTGGCCAACTTAAGGCTTTCTTTTTTGTTTAAAATTTTTCGTTTTGTGTTTTTATAACTCTCTTGGACTAGACCAAGATGTGTAATCTGAGTGTCAACTACTTAACTGCGATATTTTGGTTGGCTTTCATTACTTGTACGTCCCCATAGCATGCAAATATAAGCGTCATCAATGTTACTAATTATTCATTTATATAGTATGACATTAAGTAAGGTACTAAGATGTTAGTTTTTGTATTTACAGCACTGCTAGTTGTAAAATTAAAATTATAACCGTACTAACACGACTTGAGATGAAATGTAGTAAGTATATGACTCAGTGAGTAAGGTGCGTTTTAATTGGCCCCCGGTATCGTCCACTCTCCCTCGTAATGGCAGGGACAAAGTTATTTGGCAACTGTGGGAATATCTAAATGATACATCTCACGCTCTAATTTAAAGACTGTAAACATGTTAGGCCAAGTCTCTGTTGAAATATTTAAAATAAATGATTTTAAATTTCGAATCAGGAAAATATTAAAAATAATTCAACATGATTAGTAACACTGGTTCTTATATGGACTCCCGATGAAGGTCGTGTTTGTGAGGCACACAATTGAAGGATCGCTAAGGGTTATGCTGACCGGCGTATGTAATGCAGTTTCACCTATACGAGGAAGCTACTCAGCTAACACGTAATGCTATACTGTTATTATATTTCCTACGGGACTTTAAGGGGTGACCATATAATTTTATTTTTTTAAATTTGATTTACGTAAGCTCGTTGTAGGGTTCATACAGTATACTATAACAGAAAGCGCACTTTTTTTCAAGATTACCCTAAAAAATATAACTTAAGTGTGTGTGTGTTAGATAAGCAAACGCAAGCAACACCATTGATATCTAATTATACGTTTTTAAAAGTCAGAATGGAAACGCTACAAAACAACCGACCTAGATAATATTTGCCAACTTCATGAGCAAACATTTACCCAGAATGATGTATTTGTTAAGCGTGGTATCTTGCATCGCCATTAAATGTACGAGATTTCAGCGTCAGCGAATGCTGTTTAGAAACACGATATACCAGAGGAAAATTTTTCCTCAGAAAGTTGGTAAAATGTACTTTCCAAAGTCGCTATTTTTAATTCTTGCAAATTGGCTTTTAGCGCTGAATTATGTAGTTTTTGAAAGACTGTCTCTCAACAAGGAATTTTCATCCCGTTGAAATGAGAAACGTTGTATGATGATTTCGAAACACAATATTTTCTGAATATAATTTGACCTTTTCTTAACTATCATATGTACACGCATAATTTAACTGTACCGATGCAATTTAAGTTTTTATAAAATGTTTACAGGAAAACTTAATTAGTTAATCTAGGTCCTAGCTTTATTCCTTTTCTAGAAGACGGACTAGCGAGGTGTTTTATAACTGTACGAAATGGGGTTTGTTTTGTACACGCAAATTGTGACTATTTTTTACTGAAATGAAATTTTTTTTAGCTTTCATAGCTTTGGTACAGGGGCATTTCAATTTCAAAACTAGCATAAAACTGATTTATGCAAGGAAGGAAAACCAATTGACTAACAAAAATGAGATAATTCACGCTGAAGAACATTGTCATGGGATACGCCAATATGTGTATAAATCCTAATTTATTTTTTGTATTGAAACTTAAATAACTAAATTTAATGCGGTTTTATACACATTTTGACGTATGCCGTTGTCAGTGTGATTCAGTTGGTTTTCCTTTCAAGTACGAAACCGTTTTATGCTAATTTTGAATATAACATGCAGTTATACAAAAACCATGAAAGCTAAAATTTTTATTACTGTAAAAATAGTCACAACGTATGTCTAAAAAACAAATCCCACCTCGTAAAAATATAAAAATTATTTTAAAAAAATTAATGTTTTAAAGTTTAAGTAAACTCCTCCTTTAAGCAAAACTGCTGCAAACATGTCAAGGAAAGGGGGCAGTCTTGTCAAAGTGTGGAATGTATGGGATCTGAAGGTCCCTTGTTTAGTCTCTGCTATTCACTGTTCGTCCGAGTCTTCTGACTGCTCCTGCTCCTAAAGCACGTTGACAACAATATGTTTATATGGACGACGGCCCCTTACAACTGTCACGCCTGAACATCTTCTTTTCTGCTCGCTGCTTTGACAGCAGGCAGGCCACGTCTTGAAAGAAGAGCATTCCGATATAGCGTAGGGACTGTCAGCAGAGGGTCGTACCACTCGCTGTTGATACAAGTCTACGTATACAAAGTTGTATGCATAACTCGCTGTTACTCGCGACTTCTCTCGAGTGGTTTTCAATTGAATGCCTCTTTGAGTCGTGCAAATTATAAGTCTTTGTTATTCACATTAGTTTAAGTAATACTTAAAAATTCGTGTTTCTATTTTTAAATATATTTTCAAAAACGAAGCTTTTCCAAAAAAGAAAATAGGTAAAAACATTTTATCACTTCAAAGTTAAAGCTGACAAGAATATTTTATATGGTATATTATAGGAAAACATGTATAATTTTCTAAAAACAAAAACCAAATGAAAAATGTAAATTGTGTTAAATTTTGATTACTTCCATTAATGACCGTTTTAGAAACATTTTGAAAAATACAACATTTTCACTGAAGGTTTTGTGGGTTCCCGTTCTGCCGCCTCCCCCTATCCCCGTTATATGTAGGCATATATTATATAAATAAATAAATGTGTATATATGTACGTATATAATACACTTATTTATTTATATTCAGTAAACTTCTCGGCTGTCCGTACAACCCATACGTTATGGACAGTTACATAACTTATACGTACATAAATTGACACTGTTCCACTTCGTCTATATTCATTATATAACTATCACGCGTGTAACCAATTAATTAAATGGGGAGTAAATGTACTTCTAAATTGATAAAGTCTGCAGATTGAGGTAAAATTTCATATTTTACAGAAACGTTACGAGCGAATAATATTTTCTCCTGTCTCAGTATTAGGGGTTTGCTGTAGATTTTTAAAAAATGGTCGCTTAGGAAAACACCCACAACTCTGTCGTGCGCTGCATTGTACTTATTCGTATAGCATTTAAGTCACGTTTAGAGCTACTTGCCATTTTCGCCTTTAAGCGCATGAGCGATATTGCAGCATGTTCTATTTAAATGTAAAACTGTTTAATATACACTGAAAAAAATACTAATTAGTCACTGCAAAATATTTTGTTAAAATGGACCTTACCAAATTTTTTGTAGTGGTTACTGCAAAACTTTATTGGGGACAGCAAAATTTTTTTGTGGTCACTACAAAAAAATTTGCTAAGGTCCATTTTAACAAAATATTTTGCAGTTACTAATAAGTTTTTTTTTCAGTGTATCCGCAATATATTAATGTATTGAAAGAAAATTTCTTTAAAAATCGCTTCTATGTTTTCATAACTACAGCACAGCCTAATCCACGGTCGTAGAAGAACAGGTCTGGACACTCGCCTATCTAACAATGTATTTTGCTTGACCCTCTTGTTGTTTGGCTGTAGTTCGTCAAGTTACCGAGATTGTTGTACTTTTGGCGCTGTAATCCGGGCGGTCGGACTCAATCTCCGCCCACTTTTTTTCATTGTTAACATTATAATGTAAATAAAAATTTCTGGAGCCACGATTTAAAATTGTTAGCGAAGGAAGTTTTTCATAAATTGATTAAAAAATACGTTTAAATTGTTTATCTTAGTGGGAGGGAAGTGGGCGGATTTTGAGTTCGATCGCCCGAATTACAGCGCCAAAAATGTAGGCATATATCTAGCATTATCGGTAACTTGGTAAACTACAGCCAAACAACAAGGGGGTCAAGTTTTCAGGCGAGTGTCCAGACCTGTTCTTCTACGACCGTGGCCTAATCCAACAAAACCATTTTTTTTTCATACTACTCCATAGATAAAACCAAACTAGGAGCAATCGTTAATCGTTTTACTTTACGCTACTGAATCCACAAGTAAAACGACAGGGTCTTCAAGTCTCATAGATGAAATACTACTACGAAAACTGCGCCCATATGTAGTGCTTTTTGCATTAAGAACAGTATTTATTATTGTCGCTCGTAGCAATCTCGCCCGTGAAAATTCCTCGTTTACTGCCTTCAACGGCGAAGATAATCTTGGTTCGAGGACATCTCCATAAACTTGGCAGCGTCAAAGAAAATCTTGTTCAGTTTCCAAAATCTTACTAAAATAATAGTATTAAAATTATTGGAATCAGAAGCACGTTTTATTGGTGTGTTATACAAGCATGTTGTAACTGGCATAGTAGTTACATATTTCATTACGCTGAATCGATTAGCAGTTATCAATTGTTTAGTCCTCGATGTAATTTTTTTTTTCGTGATGAGCAATGACACATGCTTAGATGAAGGAAAGGTTGAGTTAAAGTTACTGTTGTAGACCGCCATTTCATATTTATTTAATTTTGGCCGTAACGTTGTGTTATCAACTCATTCTTATATTCACGTGGTCACAACAGACCGCAGAATTCCTTACCGAAACGTATAAATATAACATTAACATGGTGGCCTACACGTGTCACCGAACTTCGTGCACAGCTTCGACCGTTACAAGTTCATTGGTGGAGAACTTCTCAGTGAACGTTAGAGATGTCTACCTAGGAATATCATTCAAAGAACGTTACACTCTTGGTAAAGTTCATTATCAAGCATGGGTGTTCTTGTGGTCCTTTGTAGATACGAGTGTCTTGGTGTAGAATCATTAAATGACAAGGTAACTAACCACTATATTGTATTATAGAGGTGAGATGTTTGCGAGGCGACTGCACGTCTGTTAGTGACTTGCGTATAGAGGTCACGGTGAGGGGTGATGCGCGCGCTGTGTCGTCCTTATAACTCCACAGTTCTAGGACTCGAACGCGCAAAATACGTTCCCCCAGCTGACCACCATCATGTGGTGATTATATTAATTCGCTTGTACAATTTAAGAACGGACGTCTGTTTTAAATACAATATCAGCATTCTTTCAATCCAAATTAATAAAGTAATTCGTTAATGTCACAGTAAAACTGTGCCATAATCCAAGCCGTGCCACCAGATGTACCAAAATAAATCGTAAACAAAAAATATTACAAAATAGATAGTAAACAAAGATGGCGGCAGATGTTGCATGTTAACGGTGAACAGCGTATACGACAGTAATGCCTGACATAGGGCGAGTGTAGGCGATGTTACTGTGATGGATCTGAAGGCTTGCAGTCAGTTTTACGAGCCTCGGCGTTGTGCCTGCGCCTCTTCCTTCTCCCCTAGCTTCGCGTGGTGCGATTCTTAACTCAGAATTTGTCAGCCTCCCCTGGAGCTGAGGGTAGGACGCTACATTGTCGCGGGTGGGCTGCCAGTTAATAAATCCCCCGCCCCCTCTGGGCTCGCTGTCACCTCCAACGTACCCTCCATCAATAAATATTTTGTCACCCTTGTCCGAGCCTGCCAAGTCCAGAGAGCGGGGAGTAGAGATGGGGTCCGTTCTCTTCGCCTCCTCGCAGAAAACTCTGTAGCTGACAGCACCGAGCTAACCGACCACCCTCTCCCTCCCCCTTACCTCCACAACCCCTTCCCAGACCTCAGTCCTTTCCCGCACGCATTAGCACCATCTCTCGTCGTGGTTCACTGACTTAACTCAACAGACAAGTATGTCTTCTCGCTAACGTCTCAGGACCAAGCCGCTCTAATATTGCCTAAGATACTTCTCTCGCGGTTCTTCATAAATCTTTTGAAACATACACAAAAACATTTCCCATGAAATCGTTCACTTTCACAGGCATACAACTCTGGTGGGACATTGTATAAAACTGTTTCATAGTGTTACTAGCAGAACCCAGCAGACGTTGTCCTGCCAATGCTAGGCAAGGCACTATGAATCCAATTGCAGGCCTATGTCTGTCGTAGTTGACATCGTTAAAATATTCTCCGTGTTCAAATATCTACGTATACAAGTTTTCATGGCGATCCGTTGAACAACATAGAAGTTGATGCGCTGCAGCGCCATGTAGTGGCGAGTTGGGAGTTAGAACAAAACGGATAGCATAAAAACATTCTCCATGAAAAAGTATATATAATTACGAAGTTTCTTGGTGATCGATAAAACGGTGTCAGAGTTTATAGATTTCAAACACACATACATACAAACATTCATATATACACACATATGCGGGAACTTAGTTTGTGTGTATATTATTGTTATTAGTATTATTTGCGAATAAGTTCAGTTATGACTACGCACATTACTTAAGATGAGTTAGTTTGCCTTCCTTTTATCCCATATTTCTTTCATCATTCTGCTGTGAACTTGTTTTCTGTCTTGATTCTACGTAGTCTATTTCCGGTTCTTGCCTGAAGAGTAACTTTTTGGTCAACTTGCCACTTAAAAATTTAGGATCTGAAGACCCTCCTGTCGTCGTTGGCTTCGACTAATGCATGGATAGTACAGGATGACCCTAGAAACCTGCATAACATCCAATCTAGACAAAAAATGTGTAAAGAAAAGTAAGGGGAAAGGTCTGTGGCATGTTAATCAGTGTGTTTCAAAGATTTATGGGATTTTTTTTTGTTGTTGTTGCAGGTGTGACACCGACCGTCATCTGAAACCATAACGAATTGCTACACACCAAGAGAAAGCTCTTCGTGTGTCCTGGCTAATCGAGACAAAATCCGATACGCACGTGCAACTACCGTAAATACCAGTAGTTGTGAGTGACAGAGAAATGTTATGAAGACAGTGAGTGTTCTAGGGCGAAAAAAACAGCTACCGGTCAAGCACAAGTGCGGGTGGATATTGAACGTGTTCGTGATGCCTTTCTTTGGAGTCCCGATAACTCTATTCGTACCACCACCATACAATCGATGTTATCTCGTTCAACTATACAGAAAATTCTTGACAAAAACCCGTGACTGTACCCTTTCAAAGTGCAGCTGCTGCAAGTTCTTCAATCAGATGGTGGCCCACGCCAAAAATTTTTTGTTATCGACTTGCTTGTTATAATTGCCATGGAGAAAAACTTATGTTCGCTGACGAGCCAACGCTTCACGTGTCGAGCCTACTGAACAAGCACACGTAAGCATATGGGGCTCTCAGGACCCACATGCATCCATAGTACTTGTAGACGGTAGCGCAAAATTTAAAGCGTGGAACTGATTCATGTGCTGTTCACTGGGCCTATATTCTTCTCTGCCGAAAGAAAAATTAAATTCTCAGCCAACTGACTTGGTTTGCTGCCCAACAGTTGGAGGGAGTTCGGAAACATGTCATCTGTCATCTGAATGGGGCAACGCCTCACTGGGGCTTGGTAGTTTGTGTCTACTGGTTGACCAGGAGAAATGATCCGATACCGTGGACACCCCGTTCGTGCGACATAATCCCTCTGGATTTATTTATTTGGGTAGGTTAAGGATAATATGTACCACATTGAAGTAAGCAACATCGAGGACCTGAAGCGAAGTATTGATGCAGGACATCTTCAGCGAACGTGGAAGGAAATCGGATATAGGTCATTCGGGATAAAGTGAGCACTAAAAATGTAACCGTTGAAAAATATCCACTAGCCGTTACTGCATACAATTCAACATTAACTATAGTCCCCTTACTGTTTGTATGGTTGGCAGCGAAATTACGCAATATAGTTCCGTGTGTTTGCCTATTTAAATACAACAAAACAGAAGCAAAATCGACATAACTGCATTATATATAATTAATAAACTTTTTTTGTTGAACTGTGTTGGTCCTTATCAACTGCACAATTAATCTTTCACGCGCAAACATCAAGTGACGTGTCCGGAGAGGTTAGATATGCACCGTCGTTAGCCATTACGCGTGGAAAGATACGAATTGGCTGAAAATAGAACTTTGGCAGGGCGTCTTTGAGTGCTCAGTTTATTCCGAACCACCTATATCGACTTACGTAAATCGCGTAACTAATCTGGCACAGGTAGAGGTTTATTGAATTAAGGCGATCGCCTAGGTAGACATATATTTTGCACGTTAGTGTCGAGAAAAGTGAGGATCTAAGGGTGACACAACACTTGCTTCGCGCCTGATTCTAGCCTCTAGGTGCAAGTCACTAACTGACGTGCAATCTTCCTGCTGACAACTTGCCTCTATGAGACATCCGGTAGTGACAATATCATTGTATGTCATAGTGTTGTAGATAAAAGTGTGTTGGTCCGCCTAAACCATTTTAAATAATCTTAACCGGGTTTATCATGACTCAAGGACCACAAAACGCCCATGTTGGCCACTTGGCACATACCACGTATGCCATAGCATGCGAGAATTGTAAAGTTGCCCTGTTTGATTTAATAACCATGGCATTTTACTTTTAAACTATTTTTGCAAGTCACGTTACAAACCAAAGAAGTATTTTGGACATAGTCAGTAAACAAATGGTGTATCACAGAAAACAACGAATACACACAAACAGTTAAGTAAACAACAAAAAGGGGTGTGTTTGCAATTGCAAACGTAAAAACATACGCAATTCAGCTGGAATTAAGTTAGTGAGTTACAGACA
The DNA here is from genome assembly GCA_003012365.1 of Medauroidea extradentata. Lineage (NCBI taxonomy): Eukaryota > Metazoa > Arthropoda > Insecta > Phasmatodea > Phasmatidae > Medauroidea > Medauroidea extradentata. Next base: position 10,632 of record PNEQ01130620.1, on the reverse strand, counting down.
ACTCATCGATAAATTAAGTCGACACAAACTAGTACCCAGGCACAGAAAACCAACCAGGAAAAATAAATTACTTATAAGCTGAGTACTTTGTAGCTCACTCCTTGTGGAATTGATTATGTTATCCTATTTTTGTCAATTGCCAACAAAATCATTTTGGTTGTTTACTTATCTGTTTGTCTGTGAGTAGTCTTCGGTTTTCAGTGGCACACCATTTACTGCAATGGGGTATGTCAGAAATACTTCTTTAGTTTGTAACAATGGTATGTCTCTCCTGCTGATTGGAACATGTGTTATATTGTATCTTAAATACTTTGATGAAAGTATAATTTCATCCCAGAGTACGTAAATTTATAATAAGTGTCAATTCTGGTAAACCTTCAAAAGTGAATATATAAACGGGTGCGGGATGTTTTCAGGCCTGGCAGTACTCCTCAGCGGCAATTCTGGCTGAGCGCCTAGGCTATTACCGCCGACAATAGCCAAGGTGTAGATAACGCGGGGGGTTGGCGGCGCTGTGATTGAATTTATGCAGACCTACCACCCTCGCCCCAGCGACCAGTTGCCCGGGGCTGCGGAGGAAAAACTTGCTTGGTGTGAGGGGAGGGGGAGTATTTGCAGCGTCCTGTGCACGAGATGGCTATCAGGAGGCGTCACTGAGCCAATTTGGCGGGACAATGCGGCCGGGATTGGCGCTGTTGTGGTCAGTGATCATCTCAGCTGGGCCTGGCGTGGCTCCTGAAGGGTTCTTTCTGGCGCTCCGTCACTGCACGCGTCCGAACACGTTCACATACCAACCTACCTCCTCCACCTCTTTGTACACAAACCATCTATATATGCGGTTATATATCTGCTGCGGTTATATTGAGTGACCTCCTGCGTTCATATTAACCGTCACTGCACGCATCCGAACACGTTCACATACCAACCTATCTCCTCTACCTCTTTGTACACAAACCCGTCTATATATGCGGTTACATATCTGCTGCGGTTATATTGAGTGATCTCCTCATCCTGCGTTTATATAAGTTACCTACTCCGGTTATATTAAGTCACCTGCTACTATTACATTAAGTTACCTGCTCCGGTTATGTTATGTGACCTACTGCGCTTAGGCTTAGTGTCCTGCTGAGGTTACATTAATTGATTTTGTTGTATTACATTTTCCTCTGCCGCTGTGCAGAGTTGATGAAAGGTACTTTCATAGTAGTTACTTTAAGTAAACTGACAAAGAATTTGTTTGTATTTGCCAATCAAATATTTCATATGCGCAGCACATCAATGAGGATACTCTTCAAAGAATTACGAAACTGAGATACCAAAATTCTTTCAGACTATAATCATATTCCATAGTTTAATTTTCTGAAAGCAATATTTGTTTGTGTTTATTTCATTTGTATATTCCTGAAAGTAAATATTTTTCACATGGAACTATACAAAAAAATATTTATTTTAATTTGTATAAATTGCTAAAGAAAATTTAACGGCACTAGGTACAAATTGTTTTACATTTATCACCCAATCAAAACGTAAGTTAACTGCAGATAGGCACAAGTTCTGGATCATAAAAATGCAATAGCATATGTTTAAGATGAATTCTAACACCGTGTTAAGGATTATTTTAAATTTCTACAAATAAATATTTTAATGTTAGGTCTTTTATTTCATTAGAAATACGTAATATTTTTTTTTTTCCAAATTACCTTGTATACGTAACTAGTGTTCCTTCGTATCATTCCATGAAAGCAGTGAATATACCCAAAATCTTGCAAAAATATCTTTCCACTTCAACAGCTCTAACAAATACGAGGAAAACAGACAACGTTTTAGATGCAACTGCGTGATGTTATTTTGTTACAGCTGATATTAATAAACACTGTTCAATGTCTTCTACAGTTAATAGTCTTGAACGCGGTGGCATGTTGGGGTATTTGACTATCTGCATGGTCTATGATTATGAAGCAAAAACAACAGAATAGGCCTACTGCCTAAAACTTACAAGCATTTTAAATGACACACATCCTTGGTTACCTTTGCGAAGTATTCTCTGTGTGCATATATTATATGCTATCAAACCGTCCGCTAATTTGCCCCCTTATCATATCAGATAGTCTAACGTTGGCAGAATTCTTTGATAATAAATAAATAAAACAGTAATACACACAGACCCTTGAACGAAGATGTACTACATATCGTTAGGCTTGCTTTTCAGACTGTGTTCTTCGAATGGTTTACAAATTACGTTTTTCTTTTGGTGTTTGGTTTACTGAGTCTAGTCAAGGAAATTATATTAGGCCTACGTAATTGCATCATTCTGAAACAAACAACACATCGATATCTCAAATAGCTTAATATCGTGGTTAAATATAAAACAAATTTTGCGTATTTTCGGTGCATAAGGGATCGACTTTCAAAACATTTAGAAATCGCATTTACCCATTTATTTTGTAAAAATATCGTAGCGAAACTCAAATCACGTTAGACTGTTAGGTTCGTGCTATATTTATTTTTAAAAAATACTCCTATGTTTGCCCTTCGGGAGTCGACTTTCGAAAAATCCTGAGCTAAATTTTCGGGTATTTGCGTAGTCACCATTCCAACGCGAAAGGACGCATACTTCAAAAGTGGTTCGACAGATTTCGACGGTTCTTCGAAATTACGTTCAGTCGTTTCACCTTTGTTAGGGATCGAATAAAACAAAATCTTAGTGTTAGTCTACGCCGCAGGGACTTCAACTCAAAATTTTACATTTCCTAGTCCAGCGACTGGAGCCATGCGTTCACACGTAAGTCAGTTAGCGTTCTTTTCTACGCACAGACTTTATAAAAATTGAGTAAACCGGTGTAAATATTTTCGTAACCCATGTGCAATGATGCTATTGAAATGTTTTTATTGTATTTTATGACTTTTGTGTAATTTTTGTCAGAATTGATCTTAGTTTTTTATATTTAGTATTTTACTTCTAGGAAACGTGATATTTCTACAGTTCGATAACTTGCAAACAGTTTTAAGACCGACTCTCTGCTCACAGTTGGTAACTGCGCTTGTTGAACTGTATATTTATTCACCCGGGGAAATCTTGTGTTTTAATTGGTTTTCTATTTAAAGATGTGTTTATGTCAGCATAGTTACATCCACACAAACAACCTAAACGATATTTCTTTATTAATTTTTCTACTACAGTTACTATAAGGCACAAGATATTTACATATATTTTCAAAAATTAGCATAGGCCCTACCGTTAATTTTCAGGAGTTGGTAAAATAACGTAAAAAATTCTTAGTTTACGCAACTAAAGAACTTATTCAGTCTACTATCCAAATTAATAGAAGATTGCGAGGACACTTTTTGTCTATTTATGGTTACTAATGTTTTTTTTATTTAAATATCTACATATAGGCCTAAGTTATATTACAGGAATGATCAAAACATTTTTACCAAATTTTTGTTTGATAACAGTTAATTACGTATTCATTAGGCCAACGTTTAGGACAATGGCGTGATGGTGTTATCAGATGTGCGAAAATATAGCACTTTCAAATATGCTAGTTTGTATGCGAATCTGAAGATCCGAAATAGTTGGTAAACGAAAGTTCGAGCTGTATTTTTCGACATAGCTCTGTGGTTTTAAGGTTTTAAATTTAATGTTAACCGAACAGTTCATTTATTTGACTTGAGGACTTGAAGAAATTGGATTTCTAAACATGTCTAAGGGACAAAAATATATTTAAATTAACTGTTATGACAAAACATTTGATTAATCCAAGATAAAAACGGTTTCTCGAGATTAAGATTTTATAATTGTACCGAACACTTTCTTAAGATTTGAACACACTTGGTAAGCTGAAAGTATTTTCTACTAGCATTAAAATAGCCACTATATTTGCTAGTGTCTAACGAAAAATCTTTGTTGTTACTTAGGCCTGCAAGGAGAAAATATGCTGAATACCGCCAAATTTAGGACGCATACAGTACTTCTGCCGACTACAATGTACTAATTTATTACTTTTTTTACTAAACCTTTTATTCTGATAACATTTATAGCAAGCATTAAATACGCATGATCAGAGCTTGTTTTGAGCTTCATTTTTAAAGTTCCTTCTTCTATAAGAAAAACTCAATTAAAAAGTTTCCGTTTTTAGATCGTTATGTACAAGTGCTGATAGTAGGCCTATATAATCTGCTTACGCATAGGATTTTCCCTCTTCTTGTATGAAATACTACATACATTGCTTTACATATTAGGTATTCTATAAACCAATATTAACACTTAGCGCACTAGTAGTTACAGGGTAGCAGATGTAAACTATAGCAATATAGATAGTTAAAACACCTATTAAAAATAATATTGCCATTGTAAATATATTTGCTGTGTATGTTCCACCTACCAAAACATCATACTCATTCTATACTGCGATATCTTGCGCTATAATTTCTAAGCACTATCTACCGTATAAGCCTAAGCTCTTAAGAACGTCACCAATATTATTTGGATCAATGTAATAAATAGTAGAGCGAGCATTATATTGTTAGCCTCTTGATTTAATATCAGTAAGTACAGTATACTATTTTATTCATTTCCATTTAAAACTTTTATGGTATAGGCTGGTGACACCAAAGATAACTCTTTTCAAGCGCTAATTATTTTATTCTTTCCAGCCTAAGTGTATCTTTCCATTACTTGTGTGTAACCTACACAGCATTCAGACAGTTAATTGACGTCCTGTATATATTCAACTTCACTCTAAAGTTAATGTCTAAGGTATAAAATATATTTTTTGATTGAAATTCTTCGCAAGACGGTATTCTAAAGTGCTTACTTGAACTAAATAGCCTATAATAATTATTTCTGGTAAAATATTCCATCAGAGATAATAATAATAATAATAATAATAATATATGATATGTGATGCATTATAAACAATTTTATTGGGATATATGCCTCATCGACAGCGAGGTCATAAGCAACAAATACAAGATTTGGGACAGGAATAGGCCCTGGCCAATATAAAGGAACTATCCCAGCATTTATTTGCATGTAACGATTTCAGCAAAACCGTGTCGATTGCCTGATGTAAGATTAATGTAACATTGCGTAATTTTATATGGCTTTAATTTAAAAAAAAATGTAAACAGTAACGTGGTAGTTATCGACAGTGGCCTCATTGAACTGCCCTTAAACATTAAAAATTACTAATTCTCAAACATTACATTACTAATTCTCAAACATTACATTACTAACTCTCAAACATTATATTACTAATTCTCAAACATTACATTACTAATCCTCAAACGATGAAAAGAAAGCGAAGGTATCTGAAACAAACAGTCAGCATGAAATGAGATGTGCACTTTTTTGCAGTTATTATGTATATTTTAAACTTAAACAATATTAGATACCACCAATCTGCTTGTTAGTGATTTTAAAATGGGTTTCATCGTGGTAGTTAATTTTCTTGGAAAACGAGTAAATTATATGAAAAAAAATTTTTAGTAGTATAATTAGCGTGGAGCATAGTATTTACTGTCTGGAAAGAACTAACCAACATGGTGGAAATTATTTTAAACAAAACTGCCAAACAGATTAATGATATATGCTATCGTTTAGTGTTAAAACATATTAATCGTGGTAACAATTGAAACTAGGCATATCTTCATTCGTGAGCTGGGATGAACGAAGTCTAGGTTATGCTCTGGTTCCTACTTTATTGTGATATTAATTTATTTACGTCTAAACGAGAGCCGATATCAAAAACCTGTTTGGCTCTTTTGTTTAGAATAGTCTTATCCATGTTGGATGTTTATTCAAGACAGTAAATACTATGTTTTTAGCTAATTATGTAATTAATGGAATTCTTATTAATTAACTTTTTAGTCGAAACTATATAATTTCTTTATCTTTGAAAGAACTGTGCAATGGGAGTGCATGAGTAGATTTATTTACTTGGACACACTCCATTGCGAAATAAATGACTGTCAAAAGAAAACTAAAAATAAGACAAGAAAACATGAATTTCATGTTGTGTATGTATCCTGATGACTAAAGCATACTCTGCTTATTTATGTTTTCTTTTCTTATTTTTAGTTTTCTTTTGACAGTCGTTTATTTCGCAATGGAGTATGTCCGAGTAAATAAATCTAGTTATATAATTTCTTGCCTAGAGAAAAATTAGCTATCACACCAAAAAAAAAAATAACATTTCAAACAAAACTATCAAACAGATGATTGATATTTGTTCTCGTTTAAGTTTAAACAAAGACAATCATCGCGGAAAACAGTAAAAACAAGAGAACATAGTCTTAAAGTAACAGGCGAGACGACCCGGCACTTTAGTGTAGACACAGACACGCACGGCTGAGCTATATATATCTCACAGACGACGGCGACATGGATACAGACCAGGCAAGTGTGTTGTCCACGAGGGTAGCAACCCTCGCCAACTGCCTGACGACTGCAGCCCCGGGGGTTGAAATCGCGCCCCAGTTGTTACGCGCCGCCATCGATTTGCGGTCTATTGACTCTAACCGGACTCCATTTACCACTGCCGGCCTGCGTGTCTGCGTGCTCATCGGCCGGTGGTCTAGCCTTCACCGCGGCCACGAGCTAGTGTTTCAAGAAGATCTGAGGTATTTGTATCACCACTAAACATCTAGGTCTTTGGCGCTGGCGAGGGCGACGTGATGTATGGAGAAGCGTTAGAATAAACGGGCGGGGAAATGGGAGATATTCGAGAAAACCCGACATTCTGCAGAACACGTGGGTGGACTCGGACAAGCTCCTGGATATCATCCGAGTCACGAAAGGGGCAAACGTAGAGATTCATTGACCATTGTGTAGAAAAACATACACGTGATACATATATGATTTAGGTAGATAATTAATTTCATCCTTAGGCTACAAAAGTTCACTTTTCCAACGCAAACTGAAGGTGTTTACATATTTTTTTGACATCCGGTATAATACATGAAGGAATCCTTAACAGTACAACATAACATTTGCACCCCTTCTTCCACCAACCTCATAAAATGACATTGCTGCAAACGTATTTTTTTCCTCCACGAAAACCCTTATTAGGAATATTAATTTTAAAAATGACAAAATCAATAAAGTACGAGTTGAGTGTCAAAATTAGAATAATTTTTTATAACGGCTACAGATACACAGTAACGGTTATTAAAAACCTGACATCGTAATTCATGAAATGTTTTAAGTTCTGGAAACCTCTCACGTGGAAGTGTTCAGATAGTAATTGATATGAAAATCTTTAAGTTATTATTATTTCGTTATATCAAAAATTGTAAAACCATAATGTTTTGTTTTACATGTTAAGATTTTTTATTTGTATAGAATTTATTTTCCCAATAAGTATTTTAAATTTTCTGCTCTAAAGCTACGCAGTGCATTGACTATCGTTCAATAGTTTATGCGTTATTAAAATATATACTTGGCAAAACAAACCCCATACAATTATGGTGAGTAGTTCAGATTTTATCATTGTTTATTCCAGACATTCGCGTAATATTTTGCCATTGCATTCTCCTATATTAAAGCTTTCCTTTTAAAAGGAGGTACGTCATCGTAAAAATGTTTCATCTTGTATGTTATTAATGAATGGGATGAGTACAAACTTACGGTACGATATTCAGTCTGCATATCGAGCAAGGTCTCGCAACGGTAACACGTTAGGTTAGCAATTCTGGCTCCGGCCATCCTGATTTCGGTTCTCCATGGTTTCCCCCAAATCACTCCACGCGAATCCCGGGATGAAATCCTTAGCAAAGTCTATGGCCGAATCCGTCTCGTGTTCTTTCTTAAGCTGAGAAACCGCAATGAACAGCATTTTAGTTGTGTGACGTCAACAACAGTCTTTCCTGTTAGTATTACCACTCCCAAAAAACACTAAACCTTTCTAAACTTGCGCCATAAATCTTTTGGTTTTGTTAAAACGCTAGCATTTTTGCATATGTGAAACTTCTGTAAATATAAACGAGGTACAATTTTGTGCCATGCCAGAATTAAAATAATTATGAAAAAATTTCACGCTATACTGCTTGAAATACGTTTCCAACGTCGGATTTCCTTAGTGATAAGCGAAAAACATTGCAATTATCCATTATATACGTGTTCCGGTGTGTATTCGGAGCTCGTGAGTACTTGCAACAAGACGGCCTTCACTTTTTTAAAATATTTATATTCGACTTCTGAAGATGATATTAAATGGCCGGTATGAAAGAAAAAAAAATTACAACCTTCGTAAGGGCAATATCTATTATTTTGAGAAGTGAAGAGGTTTCGAGTGTGATTGTTTCACAAGTTGAAGAACTCAATGACACTAAACGTCGCCCACGTATGGGTTATTTCACTCTTCATTTCCGAAATTAGTGTTTATATTCGTTAACCTATTTATTTTTGTTTAATATACATTTAAGAAGTTTTGATATTTTACTTAACTTTTGAATGCTTCGAATTAATTTTTTTATGCAGCAATACCGCACAAATAAAAATAATCAACAATACGCGTAACAGCTTATTTTATTATAAACTACTAACAGCCTAAGAACTTAAGCGTTTAACCTTGAAAAACAAAGATAAAGCCGAAAACTTCATTTCTATGTCTTATTTGGTTCGGTAAACAATATATTAAAAGTGCCCTGAAATCCCATAGGCGCTTCCTTGTTAACTTAGTAAGGCTGTTGTCTGGCTGGGCGCTGTCTAGTTTACAGTATAGGAAAAGCCATTAGGCTGTCTCATGTAACTTATCTGTATTTTGACAGTTCTCTTCTGAGAAATGTGTCAGACAGTTCCATTGTTTGTAGCTTTAAACCTACCTGGCTTCCTGGAAAAACACGGTCTCCACAATCCTGTGTACAGACACACTTCTCAGAAGTGAACTGTTAAAATACGGAACACTTACATGACACAGACTATAACTAAAATAAGTTTTGTATAGACGTTAATAAAAATATTAACGTGACATGAAAACCATAACGTAAATAACATAGACGTGCACGTCGGGAAGTGATGCGTTTTGTTAATTTTGTGTTATCTGATTTTAAAATTACATATGAATATTTTATAGAGCTATAAAACAGGCCGTTGTTTACAACGAAAATTTGACTAGCCAAGTTTATAGAACGAATAATATAATGACAAAAATGTCAGTGCCAGCATGTAACAATCTGCAACAGCAAAGCTTTGAAACTGATTATCGTTTTAAAATAATTTGTGCATTGGCAAAAATCTTTGGAGGAGTGGTGAGCAGACTAATGAGTGCCGGATGGATAGGTAAGATGGCGGGGCAGCGGAGAGATGCTGCCTGCTGATAAGACTGATGGCTGGCAGACTCAATTCCTTCCGAGAACTGGTTTCAGACCCTGAGTGAACAGCATGCATTTCACCCACATCACTGAAAGATGTGGGCCAATGATCTGTCTACCTGCTGGTCAATTGCCCATAAGTCGTCAACAACTTCACCAATTGGCGGGCCAATGCAAATGTTTTGAAATAAATAGCAGGGTAATTGATTTATGATGTATAAAGTTGTAGGTTATTAATGTACGACCTTGCCAATTCACAGATACGCAGTAACTTACCTGATTATGGTCAAATAACATTCATAATTACAAATTAACAAAAAACTCTTGCCTGCTTTATTAGCATGTCGTGAATAGTAAGCATAATTGAGGACTTAACATTCAGAAGGGGCTAAGTACCATTTTCGACAAAAATGAGAGAAAGGTGCCAAAACATTAGGTCGAAGACATACGTAAAGTGCTATCTCCTAGTGATATTCAAGCGCGCCGTACATCAGCACAATTACATGGTTAGAGTAACATCAACGCATTCTAGTTCATTCAAAAAATATAAATTGATGTGCATAAGTGTTTTGTATTAAATACTGTTCCATTGATTCTATTTACTATTTTCCTATTGTAAAAAAATATGTGAACCCATTTGGATAATTCCTTGTTCATTTGTTTGTCGCAGTATTCTGTATTCGTGGTTATCTCGAAACTTACCTTTTTGCACTTAGCCCCTTATGAATGTTAAGTCCTCAGTTTCAATTCTCGACATATACTAATTAAATAAACAATTTCATTTTTAACACAGAACTTTCGGGAAACTAGGTAGGATAGTTTTCGAACTCATATTGGCCTTTTTGAAGCGCTTAAGAGAGTTCAAGTTGTATAAATAGTAATTTTGTATTTGCATGAAGTAGTGTTAGTATTGTGACTTTACATGGGAAGACATTTCCCTGTTACGAAAAAAAAAAAAAACTGAACCAGTTTTCTCGTAACAGCACTTCATCAAAGTCAAAATTGGCACATTTTTTGTTCTTAAGCCGCAAAACCCAATTAACATAAACACGTTAAAAATTCACACTGTAACTACATGACACAGGCTACTGCTAGACATGTTTTAAAATCCATTACAATGTCACGAAGCCCCAGTTATAAACAACCTAGGGTTATAACAAGCGTAGTTTAAAATTAAAGAAGGCAAGGTGAATCAACATATTTATTGCGATGAACAATTACAAGATAAAGTAACGGGCCTCCAAAATTTACGATCGATCGGGCGGTCGCGGGGGTGCCGGAAAATGTTGAATGGGAACTTTCAAACAAAAATATTAA
>PNEQ01130619.1:89730-107530 GCA_003012365.1 Medauroidea extradentata | reverse complement strand
CTTGCTTCACGGTCAGAGATTGGATGTTTTGACATTCGTGTGTCGTGGGGTTTTACACGCAAATCACAGACGTATGGTGTTACAGTAACCTTATTGTGATTGGTACAGTCAAATGAGAAACGTCACAGTTCAAAGGCACGCTGCCAATATCTATGAAGCAGAACTGCAGACGTGCACATAAGGCACTGGAACAAAGTGGGGCAAAATTCTTTTCGCGAAAAGTTCATGTCTCTATTAATAATGTTTATATGTTAGCATTAAACATAACTTATCCGTACACGGCAATCTGATTGGTCGATTGTGCTTACAAGTTCAATTTAACTTCACTACAACACCAACAACAATCACCGGAAGTGAGAGTTGAAATGCTTTCGCGACCAACACCAACCACTGCAATACAAACTACAACCACCAACAAGCAGTTCTGCCACCACGCATTTCCTAACCCGTCCTGCTGTCGCCAACTGCAACCCCCACCAAACAACACGAACAACAGCCATCAACTGTGCCAGAGGCCTGATGCGGCATGTTTCTCGTACCTCCCGTAACTCCGAGACAGCCCGCTATTTAGTTTAGCCGTGGATTCGAAAATATTTTTATTGCAAAGTAATACATGTATCAAAAATTAATTCTTACAATTTTAACACGTATATATATCATCGTCTGTATCTGAATTTTTCTGTTACAATACACTAAATGGATTTTCAGATTTTTACCCCTGAAATATCACATATTTAGTAAAATATTTTGTTGCTACTAAACGGTATATTATTAAAAAAAAAAAAAAAAAAACCGCTGCGGCAAAATTGTGTGTCGTATGACTGTACACAGCATTTGGCTAAAAAATATATTCGAGTTATTTGCAATTGTTTGAATTAAATGAAAGATCACGGCATTTATAACAGATTATAAAAGGGCTGCACCACAGGCTGGGGAGTTTTTGCATAGAGACATATTTTGTGCGAATAAGTAATGGTGACAGTGACGGGTTCCCAGCACTCAAGGTCATTCGGCGGAATTGTGTGCTGCGAGGACCATCGGGGTGCTCCGAGTTAGGACATTTGGTCCACGATGTGAATATGAAGAAAGACATTTAACGAACAGAAAACTTGCATAGAAAACTGAGACTTTATTATTTCGAATTTATAACCATCGTATGGATATATATACATGTATATTATTATTTTGTTTGCCATAACTTGTGCCATATTCATATCTTTAACAGAGACATTTATTTAGTAGTGATTGATCGCTAGTGATTGTGAGGAAGTTTGGTGTCGATAGCTGTAGAAAAATTAGACTTGGTTTTATTAATTTTCTTTTCATTAATCAAAGACCACCATATTTAGCACAACCCACTAACAATATTGTCTGCAACAAAGAGATAATGTAACATACAGCTGTTCAGGGTTGTAAGATGGTGGTAATCCACAGAAAGCCTACATATTAGTCAAATATTCTAGTAACTGCAACGACTAGAGCACATGTTTAACATGGTATATATATCTCTGTGTGTTTATTTTATATGAATGCCTGTCTGACTGTTCCTAACGTATGCGTTTCTTACCATTCACCCAATCGCGATGAAAATTTGATGAGTTGTGCGTGGGCCCGCGAAGGTTTTTTTAAACAAAAAATCCGTATATTACGGAAAGGAGGCAAAACGTGGAAGGAGGCAGAAATATTTAGTAAAAAAAATTTTTTTTTCAAGATGTTTTTGAAACGGTCATCGTTTTGCGCCATTTAGAATTTGCAAAATTTTAGTTTTTTTCCCTCCTTTTTTTTTTTTTTTTTTTTTAGAAAATTATATTTTTTTACATTAACGCATCGCGTTTTACAGTATTATCAGTATTAATATTATTACTTGCATGAAATTTGAAGTATCGAAAAGTTTTTTTATTAAAAACTTGTTTTAAATATTTATTTTATTTATTTTTTTGAAATATTGCGTTTTTGAAAATGTAAATACATCTACTTACGAATTACTTAATGCAATACGGAGTACTTATACTGAAATTTTGCACGACTCATGAGGCTATACTTTGTAATCGGTAAACAAAAAAAAAAAAAACGCAAACGAAGTAGCGAGCATAATCATATTCGTTTCGTGCTGTATTCTTTGATAATAATACAGTTTCACTTTGTTGTTATTTTGGTTATTTTTATGTTAAATTAGTATTGCGAATAAGACCGATTTTCACCTGCTAACAGTCCCCTTAAGAGGGAGAGCTAGATGCTAAATTTTATTTATTGATTTTCTGCAATAACTTCTGTTTTAAAATATTTTTGGTAAATGTGGCAATGTTGAAACGTAGAAGATATAGATATTTGTGATGAACTTTGAAGATTATAACACTACGTTCATCTAATATTGGACTTGTAATCATTCTTGAAAGTTAATCTATAATATATCAACAAGAAAGAGCTAATTTGTCATTGGATGAAAATTATCGCGGCAACTTAAGACGTTCCACATTCTTTTTGGCCGGAATAAAAAACTTGGCGTAGTAAACTCAGAACTGGCCATCTTTAACGCCATGTCAAGCAAGCTACGTAACTTAACGTAAGTCATGCCAAGTATTAGTTGTGAACGCCACCATTCGTATCACTTCCGTGTGCTATGTTTTTATTTGCGCCATGTCAATTGTAAACGGAGCTTTACTGCTTTCAAGCAGCGAAGCGACATCGATTGAGAAGCTGCTCTAGTGACTTCTATCACGCGGGTAAAACTTAACTTGGGTTGGTGTATGCACGTCTCGAACAGAAATTGTCTCCTACCCTCCACTAAGTAAGTAATTACTGGTACTCAATTATTCCATGTACCCGCCATACCTCATAACATTTTAAAATTTTACATTTTTAACGAGAGTGCGGTGACCCGATCGCAGTGGCGATACAAGTTACTATATCCTCCGCTAGAAAGCGCTAGTAGCGGTTGACTAAAATATTTAGAAAATACACCGCTAGGTAGCAGCACTATTGCTGGCGTTACACCAGTGCGGGCGCGAAAATAACGTGGAGGTAGTGTCGCCAACATAGCTGTTTTCCAACTAAATTTTCTGGGTAGCTGAATCGATACCGTTTTGTTACAGTTGTAAGTGAGAAATGTTGGCGATTTCAAAATTACGTCTGATTGAAACTGTAGTTTCGATAATTTCAAGCTACTGAGTTTGAGACAAGCTAGTTAAATGGTGGCAATTATAAATGTAAAGTAAATTCGCGAATTTGTTACGTTTCTGTAAATTCAAGACAGCGATCTTTGAACAATTCTTGCAATGAGGATGCACGTCAAATTGAACATTTATTATTTTAGACAAGCACCATTGCGACGAATGTTCCTAAAATATTTGAAAACAATAACACAAAAGATCCGGACGCCATTATGAAAAAGCTGATTATTTTTACCAATAATTTTTTCGTGTATAACAACTAGGGCCACGATTTTGTCGCGAAAATATTTTTGCCCCACTTTGTTTCAGTGTCTCTCGTGCACATCGGCAGCTCTGCTTCATGATTACTGGCAGCGTGTCTTTGTTCATACACGTTGCGCATTTGACCGCGCCAATCAGAATAAGATTATTGTGACTCCGTACATCTGTAATTTGCCAAGGCCAGTGAGAGTAAAATCATCCAATCACAGACGATGTAGCGGAGCTGCAGATGTGCACATGACGCATTGAAGCCAAATGTTGCAAAAATCTTTTCGCCATAAAATCGTGGCTCTAATAATAACATTCGCCCTCAATTTCGTATGGGAAAAAGGATGATTTATTTTGTACCGCGATAACTCAAAATCCATTTTTTTACCGTCGTTTTCGTCCAAGTTTCTGACTGGGAGCTGGAATTATTTTTACACAGTTGGCAAAACTCAGCGTTTCCTTGTATTGTCCTTGGTAGACACTGTTGCGAGCAACAGCTGAGATATCATGATTCGTTACAACGGAGGGGAAATGTTCTTATCGCTCCGTACTAGCAGTCGCGTACTCAAGGTCAAGTTCAGTATATATCTGCTTCCTCCTCACTTCACAATCACACCAGACATTCGTTATGGAGTTCATTTTGTGCAGTTGTCAGCTCGCGCAATACGCCGCAGGGCCGTCCACAGGGGAGGGTAAACGGAGCAAACTACCCCTGGCCCCAAATCCAAAATTCAAAGATCTTTTATATCGTTATGTGTTTAAAGCTCTTTCCCCAAAACCATTTTGCCCCAGGCCCCCCAAGTTCCCTGGGCGGCCCTGATACGCCGCATTACCCTGGCATATAGAGCCGCTTACGAAAATTCACAAGGGTAGGTAAGGTAGATCATCCGAAATTTCAAGTTTTTGGCGTACAAAACATTTCACTCCAAGTAAGTTTCCCCGTGTTCATAATCGAAACTGATAGCATCTCAGTCAACTACTAAAGCTGATATTATAATTATATATATATATATATATATATATATATATATATATATATATATATATATATATATATAATTCGTGTAAAGAATGTACTGTGCATGTAACATTTAGAAAAAATTTACAATATAGACAATGTGTAGGTTTTTTTTTATTCCCGACATTTTAAATAAAACCTTGACTAGCATTGCAGGTGGTTATCAAATCTTGGTCACGAGACCTTCAGTGGTTTTATATAACTTACAGCTCATTTACGAATACTTCTCTAACGATATTTACGATGTTTTTCGAGTACGTTTATGACACACTGCAGTGGTGTATCGTGGTAGTGCTCCAAGACATGCGGTGCTAAGCAGTGACTACACACAACTCGGAGTTGTCCGTGGACACATTAGACTGGTAGAGGTAGGTAGAGTCTCGAGTCTGTAGCGTACAAGAGGCAAGGAACGTATTGTGCAGTAATAAATACACTTTGGTATAAACAACACACGTTCATTGGGTACGTCAGGTAGGCACATTGAAGTCGCGTGCTCAGAACGTATAGTCTGAGCTTATGCACCACGCTCAGAAATATACATTTTTTTATCAGAACACTCATAATCAGCTGGTTGATTTTACGTTTTCAGTATATCGGAAACGTACAGTCTCGGCTGAGTGATCAGCTTTTGCTACGGCGATGCCATTGTGTACGACTCCATAAGAAACCATGCGTTGAAAGCCATGTCGAAAAGTCAAATGCTAAAATTTTAAATTGTGTAACCGCCTTTAATCATACAAGGTTTACCACTTGAACTCTTCGAGTCTCCAGCCCACCTTTGTTTCAAATTTATTCCAGACGCCGTGTGTGTTCTTGCATAGCCATCATTGGTAGAAGGCCGCGGCCTTAGATCTGGCAACCCTGCACACAAGGGTCATTTTAACACTTCCATTACATTAGCTCTTCAAAGGCAATTGCTGTACCTGATTCGTTATTGTACCCTACATACCGGCAAATCAAGGGAAGCCACTGCCGTTCGCGAGATAAAATAACTAAATAAGTAGAGCCACGATTTTATGGCGAAAAGATTTTTGCAACATTTGGTTTCGATGCGTCATGTGCACACTTGCAGCTCTGCTACATCGTCTGTGGTTGGATGATTTTACTCTTCTTGGCCTTGGCAAATTATAGACGTACAGATTCACAATAATCTTACTATGATTGGTGCAGTAAAATGATAAACGTGTCTGAACAAAGACACGCTGCCAATAACCTTGAAACAGAACTGCCGATGTGCACGTGAGTCACTGAAACAAAGTGGGGCAAAAATCTTTTCGCGACAAAATTGTGGCCCTATAAATAAGTGTTAAAATGACCCTTGTGTGCAAGGTTGCCAGATATAAGGCCGCGGCCTTCTACTAAAGACGGCTATGGTTCTTGTCACTCGTGACGTTTGCCATTGTGAACTGAAGACTTGCTTTCTATATCTTCTTGGAGCCATTTGATGACGTCTTGGGTTTTCAGACATTCAGTAGTAACTAGAGGCACGGTTATTTCGCGTATTGACTCTAGGTCAGGTTGAATGTCAATAACGTATACTTCACTACTCCTTCTGTGGTTAGACGACACCTGTTTTAACACATCTTTGACGACTGCAAGCCAGTGATAAATAAGGAAACAAGGCGTGGTGGTAACACGTGTTACGTTTAGAAGCCAATAGATAGAACCACGATTTTGTCGCGAAAAGATTTTTGCTCCACTTTGTTTAAGTGACTCGCGTGCACATCGGCAGTTCTGTTTCAAGGTTATAGGCAGCGTGTCTATGTTCAGACACGTTTCTCATTTTACTGCACCAATCATAATAAGATTATTGTGAGTCTGTACGTCTATGATTTGCCAAGGCCAGTGGGAGTAAAATCATCCAACCACAGACGATGTAGCAGAGCTGCAGGTGTGCACATGACGCATCGAAACCAAATGTTGCACAAATATTTCCACCATAAAATCGTGATTTTGACCAGTGTGTGTACAGGTATGAGAAGTCTAGGCTGTTGTCAGATGAATATGCGAAATACTCGTGCCTCTAGTAATAACAAAGGACGTCTGGTTTTCTCGAAAATATTTTGCACCACGTTGTTTCAGTGCCATATATGCAGCTATGCTTCGCAGTTGTTGGCAACGTATCATTGTATGGAGGCGTCACTTACTTAATTGCGCCAATCAGAACATTGGTTACTGCGACACCACACGTCTGTGTTTATCTGGTAGAACTAGAACTCCCAGATGCTGGGAGTTAATAACATCCAATCACTGGTCATGAAGCAGGGCAACAGCTGTACACGTACAATGTAAAAAAAAAACTTCCTAAAATGTTTAGAAAATAATTAACCTAAACACAGTATGATACAGTTACCATACTTCCTCCTTGTAAATATGCAAACTTTTACAGTTGTTACAATACAAGTCTGGTAACTTTAGTATACGTTTGACTGTTTTATAAAAGGTTTAGGAGTGCTACCATGGATGTCTGGGAAACAATTCTACCATACCTACTTTCTTAGCGCTTCTATACGCACGTGTGGCAAAGTTACAAACTATTTTTTTTTTTAGTGTAAGACACTGAAACAAAGCGATGCAAAAATATTTTCGAGAAAATCAGACGTCCCGAGTGATCTGTGGTGTCGTCACAAGCCTTATAACTACAGACCTAAAAAAAATTCGCGTTTTCGTTCAAGCTGTTTTGAAAACACAGCGGCGCGATACGCCGGACGCTTGCCGCCAGCGACAATTCCTGCTACATCTTCATAACAGAGCGATGAAATTTCGCCGACCGTGGGCGACGTGAATTTGTGCTGCCATCTTTAAACTAGAGAAATAACTCAGTACCTGGAAAAGTGTTTTGAAGAAACGTGAACGGAAAGTAAAGAAGTTATAATCTGTTTATATTCGCATCAATTTAAGTAAATAATTATCACAGACAACAGAGGTTGAATTTTCACCAAAAATAAAGTAAGAAAAATACAAAATTCCTTACTTTTACATTAATTTACGCAATATATTACACTATTGTACACAAATGCCGGTTGATTATTATAATTTCAATAGCATTAAATGTATTTAACTCCCTTCTAACCTGAAACATAGTAGCACGAGTGTTAAGAGTGCGAGATAAATGAACGCTGAAAACATCAATTGATTTCCACACTTTTTTCGAAGCCAATATGAATAAATATATTCAATGGCAATCCTAGATAATGGCATTTGCCAACTTTATGAGTAAATATTTATCCAGAATTACTAATTCGTTACGCGTGATCTCTTGCGCCACATTTAAATGCACGAGGTTCCGGCGTCAGGGATTGTGCTTCAGAAGTTCGTAACACTGGAAACAATGTTGTTTAAAACGTTGGCTGAAACTACTGTCTATGATTGCTATGGTTTAATTTTCGCAAATTGGCTTCAAGAAATCTACAGTTATAGATTAATGTCTTAAGTGTAGAATTATGTACCAAGCTCTCTTAAAATTTAAACAACTTTTCTTCTTTGTATCCGACCGTCGCCATCGATGAGCGTCAAATCCAGTGTCAGCCGCTCGTGTGATGTTCCCGACACCCGTGGCTGGCATCAAGGCTCTGACTGGCTGACGTTCGTCGCTGAGCAACACGTCGCTCTATTGTGAAAACTGCTTTATGCGAATTCTTCTTTTTTTTTTTTTTACACAGCCCCTCCACGCTGTACCTACACTGTGACCTCCAACCTGCTTATTGAGGCCCCCGGATATGTTTGGAAGTGACGCGCCAGGCTAAATAGCCTATACGCTTTCCGTTATTAGTACGAAACTGTCGCCAATGCGGCCTCTCAGTAGACTTCAAATAACTGTAAGATAGTGTAACTATTGAAATTGGCCCTCGACTTGACACCTCTTACAAGGCACCTAGCCAATAACAAAGAAGTAGGTAATGCATACATATAGAGAGCAGCCAATGGGCAGTTGTTATTTGTTTCAGTAAACATATATTCTTGAAGGCTAGCTTACATACAGGTCAGTTAACCCGCGAATTTTTCCTGTATCTACTTACAACTGGTACAACTTCGCCTTGAGGTTTACATGACCAGTTCTCAGCTGGGCGTTACAGTGATTGATCTCCTCCAAGTCGTAAATTATCCTCAGGCCCTCGTAACTCAAATACGACAAACGATTCCTTACCTAAAATTGCCTAAGTCAGGGCATTCAGAGTGACAGTATCGAAAAATAAATGCTGAATGAAATATTGACACGCTGAAATTATGAATCTGTAATAAACCATATAACTAACAAAAACTTTTTTATTTTGTATTTTCAAAAGTTACATGTGAACATAACACAGAGCTACCTACGGGCGCGGATCAAGGCAAAACTTAAAGAGTGTTCAAGTACGTAAAATATTAACATTTATATTTTTGCGAAATATTATTAATTTTGTAGATGGTACTTGTGAGTACAGTTTCCTCATACAAAACAATTTTAGCTCGCATAGTTTTCTCATAACGGTGCGTCAAAGGTTGGCCGTCTTTAGTAGAAGGCCGGAGTCTTGAATGTGGCAGCACTGCATCGGGGGCCTGCTGCCGGTCGCTTATTGGCTGCCCTAGTCTCTACAACGTGTATAGATGCAGTTTTAGTGGCGTGTACACGTCTACACTGACTAGGGCAGGCAATGAGCGACCGGTAGCAGGCCTCCGATGCAGCGTTGCCACATTCAAGACTCCGACCTTCTACTAAAGACGGCCATGTTCAAAGTCAACATTTGCATGTAACGCTGTCAGGCAAATGAAAACCAGTTGACTTGCTGCGTAACCTAACATTAGAAAACCCCACAGTGAAAACTTTTAAATTTAAAAATAAATTGCAATTTCTTCCTGCATTTTTTACAATTTCATTTTTAAGATTCAAAATATTTCGCTGTGAGTTTACAAATGTGAGCTTAAGTAGCACATCGTCTTTGCCGGTGAAAAACCTCCTATGTCCAAAATTCACAAATTTTCAGGGGAAAAAAAATGATCCCATATTATTGTTAGAGCCACGATTTTGTCACGGAAAGATTTTTGCAACATTTTGTTTCAATGTCTCGCGTGCACCTCTCGGCAGCTTTGCTTCACGGCTATTGGTAGCGTGTCTTTGCTCAGACACGTCCTTCATTTGACTGCACCAATAACAATGAGGCTATTGTGACGTAATACGTCTGTGATTTGTCAGTAGAATCTCAAGACGTGTGACAGTTAAAACGTCCAATCACTGACCATGAAACACAGTTGCGGATGTGAACATAAGACATTGAAACCAAATGGTGCAAAAATCTTTTCGCGTAATCGTGGCTCTACTTATTGTTAGTGTTTGGGATATTAACTATCACAGAACTACATACACGTAATTCGTTTGTATCAGTCTGTACACTTAAGTACAATTCCTACACAAATTTTATTACGAAGTCTCTTTTAATACAACCGATGACACATAGGAGGTTTTTCACCGGCAACGACGTCATGACAAGTAATTTCCTTGTTAATTATTGCATCTGCGTAAGTAAATTGGTTTTCACTATTGTGTAACTTTGACGCACCGTTATGAGAAATACTATGAGATCTAACATTATTTCTAGGGCCCTGTAGTTTTCGCGAAAATATTTTCACCCCACTTTGTTTCAGTGTCTTACGTGCACATCTGCAGCTCAACTTCATGGCTATTGACAGAGTGTTTTTGTGCAGAGTTGTTATTTATTTGACTGTGTCAATCAGTACCCGGATAACTGCCACACATCACGTGTGTGATTTGAGGGTTTTACCTTCACACGCTGGTTGTTACGGCATCCAATCACTGACCACAAAGCAGAGCTGCAGGTGCGCACGTAAGGCACTGAAACAAAGTGCTGCAAAAATCTTGTCGCGAAAACTACCGGGCCCTAATCATTTCGCATGAGGCAAGTACACTCACAAGTACCGTATACAAACCTAACACTATTTCATGAACATATAAAATTATGATTTTATACCACTTGAACACCCTTAAGGGGCCTGCCTAACAGCCCTTCAAATACGTTGCAGCGAGTTACGACTATTCTCTTTCTGACGAAACTATTTAACGCACATTAGATCTGCATATCTATGAAAAGAACACACACTTCAAATTATGACTAGAGACACTGAAAAATCGCGAAAATATTTAACATAGTCTCCAATACACTGTAGTATCTGAATTGTGACATGTATGGAACAGTTTCCTGTCAAATCACACACGTTCTGGTTAAAACTGTACAGTTCTAGTTGGGCCTGTTGAAGAGGAACACAGAGTTTCATATAAACTATAGCTAATATAGGTGCAGTACCTTCAGTGTTATACATAGCATCTTGGAGCCTTTTTCTTTTCCCGCGATTTACCAGTGTCTCTAATTATGACGCTACAATTTTGAAAATTCGTCACGTTTATTGGAAACATTATTTTCTGACCCCTCTAAAAGGCAAAAAAAAAAAAAAAAAAAAAATGGCTTTTTCAGGCTGCCGTATCTGAAAAAATAACAATCGGATTCGAAAAAAAAAAATAACAATAGAAACAAGCGTCAGACCTTGAAATACGCTTACTATAATTAAAATAATGTGGTCACGGCTTAAAGTCCCATAGGAAAAAGGATAATAGTTAAGCACTGCACGCCAGCTGAGTGGCTTGCATGGAGAGGCGATAATACATTACATACGTCGTTCAATGGCAACCTTACCGCTTATGCCTCACACACACACACACACACACACACACAAACACAGCCAGCTAGGGAGGCCCCTTAGCGCAGTCTGGGATTTAGACACCCTGCTGCACCAAATCGGTATGCAAGGTGCGCGTGGTACTGTTTATCATATAAAACACAGCGTCCCCGCTAGACTCGTTCAGGAAAATATGTAGGTCTTTTCTGCTTCGGAACCAGTTGGAATTATGTATTCAGGAAAACGTTCTCCTTGACAGACCGGTTTCCCTCTCCTGCCGACGCACATGAATGTGAATAAGCAAGTAACGGTAACTGGAGATGTCTAACGCTTGTGTTCCTAGTTTTGAACTAGATACCTTCCAGAACTGAAGGGCCCGGCCTACAGTAATTTTCATCGCCATGTTTTTATTTGTATCAGATATTGTTTTCTTACTTTAGACACAAATTGTGGCTGAATTGTTTTCCAATGAAATGTTCTTTATCTCGCAGATTTCTCGTAGTGGCTAGTCAAAAGTCAAAATTTGCATGTTATAACGGTTTTATGTACGACACTAAAACCACCTAACATACCGAACTAAAAGAATTCACCCAATGTCTGTATTATATCACAAATATATATATATATATATTTTTTTTTTAAATAAATATTGCTTTTATTTTTCCTTCAAATTTCAGCATTTTCAATTAAAATACAAAAATATTCCATTTTTTGTTTCCATACAAGAGAAATTGTAGCCTGCAACATCGCTATTCACTGTGAATTTTTTTCAGTTTAGTATGTCAGTAGACGGGCGCCTTAAGAAGTAGAAGTTAGAATTTTTCCATCACATTGGTTTAAACCGAATCATACACAATTGATCAGTTACTGTTTAAGTTCGGCAGTGGGAGTCGTAAGTTTTACCAATGGTCAGTATTCCAATGACGCCAACTGTAGCTGACTCGATAATCGCAATCTTTCTTTAACCTACAAAATACACACAGGAAGGTGGTATATTTGAAGAAAATAAATGTAATTTATTATGTAATTCAAGTTTTTAGTTGTTTCGCAATTATTATTACATCATTATTTTACTAAACGTTTTTAACAATAGTCTTCGGTATAGTCAAAACACCAAAAAATGCAATATTTATAGAGTATGTTCCTTTCAGCTGTACTTATGGCAGTAACCTCGCAATTGTGGTAGCTTATTTTTGCAACTCTGCTATTTATTTATTAAGTCTGCTTCTTACTGCTAAAGTTATTAGCTGTGGAAACCCCTTAGCTCTTAAGATGACCGCCAACCTGGCCACTGAGCGGAGTGTAGAACTTGGGCCGATGTAAGTTTATTCGAAAACTACTGAACTTATGTAAGTGATGTATGAATAAGAATAGTGTTGGCTTACACAGTATTCATTGATCTTGTCGTTAAGGAGAGAGTGGTTCTGACTGAAAGAGCTTGAACCAGGGAAGTAATTGCACAGGAAAGAAACAGAACTAAATGCAGGACTTCGACTCCCACTGCCGAACTTAAACAGTAACTGATCAATTCGGTTTAAACCAATGTGATGGAAAAATTCTAACTTCTACTTCTTAAGGCGCCCGTCTACTGACATACTAAACTGAAAAAAAGTCGAGTGCAGGTCTTGCCATTGTACCAAACATTTTTATTTAAAAATAAAATGTTTAGAGCTTCTACCTGGCAATTATAAGGTCGTGAGTTCGAATCCCAGCAACTTCGAAAAATTTTTCAGGGTACTAAATAATGCGTCAGAATCTCGATAACACACAACTAATAAGAAAATGTAGTATTTCTACAAAATCGAGTGCTAGTAGATTTCAGAAATTTAAATTCTTTCGCGGAAAACGGATTGTCCGTTACTTTAAGGAGGGTTCCGTTATCAAGAAAAACTGAGTGTCTGTAGCTTTACGAAGATTTCTGGATAATTTTTCGCCTGTACTTTCCCGTAATTTCACGGACATTTTTTCTAACAGTGTAGCTAAGATTAATTCTACTACAGGTTAGGAAGATCAATGTTAAAAGTTTGACACAGGGAAAATGTCAGCCGCTTGAGCGCTGGTGTCAGTGATGGGTGCAAACCGACCAATCACACAGCTTTCCTGGATTTTAAGTTACATAAAGTTGATAATTTAAAACACAAATTTGTTCATCTTTCACTTTAAAATTAAATGAAACTACTTCTGACATTTTCAAGCCTATTTAAATTTATTTGTACCACAGATTCGTATTTATCTGGTACCTTAGCGATAGCAGTGACTAACGGCAGAAATTTTCCCTGTGCCAAACTGTTCCATAAGAAAACACTTGTTCTTTCTAACCTGCAGTAGAATTAACCTTAGTTGTGCAGATGTCACTAGAGGCTACATTAACCTCGTATGGAAAGTTCTTAACATGCTCAGTATTCCCATAACGACATGACAAAGCCAAAAATTGCGTGTTGCGATGGTACACGCCCGCGAAAATTGACTCACTAACATTAAACAAATTACACCTATAGTATATATCATGGGCTGCATGCGTAAAATTGTGAAAACCCACATTTTAGGATTCATATTTTTTAAAATTTACTTAAACTAAAGGATTTTTAACTTGATTTTCCGCAATTTTTTTAAAAATACAAAAATAAGTTGTTTCATGTAAAAGCCTCAAACAGATACCGTGTTAGTAGGGACATGCAAAATTCGCGTTATCATTTGGTAGCAGACTAAACTTCACTTCCCTATACATAGCAGAGCATAATCTGCAATTCAAATGACCATGAACTTTTATGTGTTGTCATGTACCTACGTGTGTTACATCTTTACAGAGATTGGCTTCTCTACATCGTACGCATTCTCCGCGGCAAGTTACATAATATTGGTCAGCGGGAGACGTCGAACAAGCCTATTATCGTTTGGAGTCTAGTCAGTTGTCAGAAAATAACGTGGAATTTTGCATGTCTCTACATATTAGTCACGGAATCCTAGAGACAACAAGTAAACTTCATTTGGATCACTTTTTTTAACGCCTAAACGTCTAAAGATACATAAAGCAATGTTATGTCTGGCGTTCTTAATTTTTTGGAAATTTTCTAATATTGTGGACACCTAGACGCAACTTAATAAAGTAAACGTATCATATATTTCAAATATAAACAATAATCTCATGATCTTATTGGTGTATTTTATATTTAAATAAATTACCTTCTCATTTTTGTACTATATCTTTACTTTAATAATTCAAATTAAAAACCATTTATGCGAAAAAAAATTGGGTAACCTTTTAGTTATTTTATTTTATTTTATTAAATGTTCGTTAATGGTAATTCATGAAACTTTTCTTTTTATGTGCTTATTTGATAAACTGATGCATCGGTCTTCGTAATATAATTTCGTATCGTAAATCGGTACGAAAAAAAATTAAATACAACATATCTGTTACAGCTTTTCTCAAGCGCAAATTGTTTTAAGGCTATAACAGTGTGTACCGACATGTTTACGGAGAGAAAAAACAGGCATGACAACACAAGGAAACTAATCAAGTAAATTTAAATTACGGCATTATTGACAAAATAGCTTCTATGTACGTGTCGGTACCAATATTTAAAACCATTAAGATATTAATAAAAATGACACAAATGTCTAATATTATTGTTATTTAATATAATTGTTTAATTTGTAAGGATTTCAAGATTGGATAGGGTCCGCTCTTTTAATTTAAGGGGCCTCCCTATATAGGCTTTCTTTGTGTGTGTGAGGCAGGAGCGGTAGGGTTGTCGTTGGCAGACGTTATGTAATATATTATCGCCTCTCCACTCAAGCTACTGCAGTGCTTTACTATTATCTTTTTTTCCTACTGGATTTTAAGCGGTGACCACATTATTTTATTTGTGGCTAGCGTAGTTCAAAGTCTAACGCTTGTTTCTATCGTTGTGTTTTTCGACTGTCGAATCCTGTTGTTATTTTTCCATATATGGAGGTCTGGAAAAGCCATTTTTGTCCATTTTGAGAGCCCAAAAATTATGTTTCTAATAAACGTACCGAATCGTTAAACTATAGCGACACAGTTTGACATATGTGTTATTTTCGTAGATATACAAAAATTATGTGCGTTTAATAGTTTCGTAAAAAAAAAAAGAATAGTCGTAACTAGCTGCAACACATTTGAAGCGCAGGTAGGGCGTCCACCTTAAGGCTGTCTGTCTCGACAAGGGCATTGCATCAAACTAGCTTAATATTTGTATATTTTCTTGGATGGTCGTTAGACACCTCTTCCACTGTGAGTCCGACGGCTAGCAGTGGGACACATGATACGAGAGAAGATTGTTGTGCTGATAACCCGTTCCTTCCTCCAACTGCGAAGTGGAGGCGTAGTGCCGACAGTCTGGCCAACAAACGCAGAATTCTAGTACCAGTACGTGTGAATGAGTTGAACTGAACACTTCGTTTTCCATGTACAACGTCTCAGAAAAAATTTAATTGCGAAAGTAACAGTTTCATGCATTTACAAGGACGACAGTGTATTTTCGGTTTCTATAATTAGGATTTAGATGAGTTAGGGACTCTTATGCTAGCTATTATTCTAATGATTTTCTTCTACTGTCCATATCGTGTAAGAATTCCATTATTTGACAGATCATAAAAAGGTAGGACAATGTAAACAAAAACATATGTATCCTTCCACCACCATGTGCTTTCCTGCTGACAACCAAAACATGTCAACAGTTAAGGTATATTATGATTGCAATAACATCCAAAGTGTGTTGTGATTTTCTTTAGATAATTTTTTTTAGATCTCAGACAAATAATTTATTTTCAATACTAGCTGTAAATTAATCTTACTAGGGTTAGGTGGGCAATGTTAATGAAATTATTTCATGTTACAGCGATAGATAGCCTACTACAATTATTTAAAGTTTAACTTTTTTTTGTATATTTTCCTAGGTACGATCAAAATTGTAACATTTAATGACGTTACCAAAAATAAACAAACATGTATGGCCAACTTATGTTTTCTACTTGACATCTAATAATAAAAATAATAGAAGCTTATTTGGTTACATCAAAACTGAAGTTGCAAGAGCTTATGACAGTGCAAGCAAACATATTTAAACTAAAATAATTAATAAAATAATTCATGCAAGCATTATTACAATAATTTTTCGTGTTGCTTTCAATTTGGTTCTACACTATCAGATAAAAAAGCCGTATAGGCCTAGTTTAAGTTTCCAGTTGTAGACTATTAAACAAACTTACCTTTTGTTGCAGGGCCTACCTTCGAAATATCAGTGTTATTATAGTCATGTGATTATTTACTGTACACTATATATAGCCAAAATTTGTGCTCTCATAACCTAAACGGAAATAGTATATCAATAAAAAGTATAAGTATTAAACAAACATGGGTTGGCCTAATTGCCAAGATCAGCTTTAAATAATTTTGTTGATTAACAAATATAATTAAACAGGTACACTTTAATGACCGGGAAATATATAGGCGTACGTCTTCTGGACGTTTCTTTTGGTAATATGTACGCCTAAATTTTTGCAGCTGACAGGCACAAAATCTCACATGGACTTTATAATAACCAATTACTTGATTTTAAAAACATGGACTTTTTCTTACAAAAAGAATGTATTAAGTCGGCGCCTTGAAAAATCATGTTTACATATAGGACTACAACAAGAACCGTAAGTGTTCACCCACAAATTCTGTTAAAAAAAATTGGGTACATATTTTATTTTATTTTATGTAGCACTTTTCTCTGGACGGATTACCTTTAGCGAGTGTTTTTGTAGACATGCCAGCTGAAGTTACTGTCTTCCGAATCACGTCTTAATATCCCGTTGTTGTTGGCGATTACACGTCGCGTGTTTTAATCCCTGCATTGCAATATATTACAATTACATACATGCACAAAATATTAAAATAACACCGTACAAGAATCTCAAACGTACCGAACACACGAGAAGCTCAAACACTCGCAACGCAAAAGGCCGCTCTTTGTTTTGGTTGCCGGACGTCATATCTCATTGGCGATTATAGGCTGGGTTTTATAATCCCTACATTACAATATATTCAATATATGCACAGAATAATAAAGTACCACATTATTAGAATTTCAAACACACGCGAGTGCTGTAACATTTCACAATCGCAAATGGCCGTGCTTTGTTTTGGTTACAGGTCGACTGATAAGGGTGCAGTTGTTTGTAAATTAGTTATAAAATTACGCTATTTGAATATAATAAAATAGTTAGCTGACAAATGCTGGCTACGAAGCCGTTATATTATATAACGTTTCCTCCAAAATGCTGACTTATTTTTCATATATAACACACACTACTTTCAATGTCGGCGATGGAAGTTAACCGATTTGTTGATCAGGGTTGCCACTACTGCTTCATCAGGTCATACGGTTACGTCCTGTTGTTTTAAATGGTTGCCACGTGCCTGGCACATGTTAAAAGTATTGGTAGCATCGGCTGTCAAAATATGGTATTCTTACATGGGATAGACAGTAAAGTACTTTCTTACTGGTGTATTGAAGAATAAATTGATCAACACCGAGCAGTTTTTATTATTTGTATTGTATAACTTGTACGCAATTTACAATATACGTATCCTCAAAACGCAGAACGTTCTAAACGTAAGCTTGTAATGAACCAATTGAGACAAAGGAACAGGCTTGTTAGTCTATCAGCTGAGTGACTA
>PNEQ01130619.1:72678-89630 GCA_003012365.1 Medauroidea extradentata | reverse complement strand
AGTATTTTCTGTAGAATACGAATATGCTAACCCAGTAATCGATGGCTTTCATGTCGTCTTTTTTTTTTTTTTTTAAGTAACAGAACATTGAAATTTTGTTTTACGGGTTATTATATTCGTAACCTACACAAAAACAAAACTGAATAAAATAACTCCTCACTCGCCTTTACCGTAGGACTCATGGCATTTTCGTGAGAATCTGGCTCTAGCTGATAGATCGGGCGCTGCAGATAATCCCTGTCAGTTTTGGTAACATGAGTTGTCACTTCTTGTCCTCTCATAACTGCTCCGCGTTCACTCAAGGTACTGGGGATAGAAGCAACATATCTCCACAAGTAGAGGTCCTGTTTTCGTCGGGTAAAAAATTGAAATTATTTAGTTTTAATTACTGTTTTTTACAGGATAATAGTTATTCCAGAAATGTTCAGATTGCAACATACTATACAGCACAGTACGGTACAAGTCTAAGACACACTTTTATGCATAAAAATGCTTGTTTTCTACATTTCTTTCTTTAAAAAGTTAAAAGATTTTTATATACATCAAATGTCTTAGACAATTATACGACTTTACGAAACCTACTTCCGAAAACGATATATTTTAACTTCATTCGTTCTCTCAATAATGTTCAATAACGGTACACATGTTTCTCGCTGTTTAGCATACCGTACCGAGCACCCTTAAGAGTGTTCAAGTGCGATAAAATCATACTTTTATATTTTTGTGGAATATTTTTAGTTTCGTAGACGATACTTGTGCTTCCTTTTTACTCTTACGAAACAATTTTAGTTCTCATAGTTTTCTCGTAACGGTGCGTCAAAGTCATAATTTCCTTGTTACGCTGCCATGCAAATAGTGAAAACCAACTGACCTACTTAAATAAAATAATTCGCTATGAACTTACATTCCATGAGCTATGCAAAACCACAACGTAATATTTTGAATTTTAAAAAATCGCAAAAATGCAGAAAAAAGTTGCAAATTCAGCAATTTTTTAAAAACACAAAACCAGTTTGTGGATTTTTCCAGTTATTTTATTATGTATCCCTTAGTAAGTAATTTCACTGTGAAATATTTCACGTACGTAAGTCAGTTGGTTTTCACGATTTGCATGGCAGCAGAACATGCAAATTTTGACTTTGACGCACCGTTATGAGAAAACTACACCGGCTAAAATTGTTTCGCGCGAGGAAACTGTACTCACAAGTATCGTCTTCAAAACCAACAATATTTCATATAAATAATAAATCATGATTTTATCACACTTGAACACCCTTGAGAGATCTACGTAGACAAATAAACTTTAAAACACCAATTGGAATTTGCACGTTTTTGAACATCATAGAAAATACTACAAATGCAAACCCAGATAATTATGTATGCCAAATTTATGTGAAAACATTTAATAAGAATGAATTTGTATTTTAATGTGTTAAATGTACGAGACTTCGGCGGTTATTCAGAAATACGTTACTCGAGAAATTTTTTTGTTCGGTAAGTTGGCAACTATTGTCTAGGTGTGTTGTTTTTTTGTTTTTGTAAATAGGGTTGGAGAAACCTCCAATTTTAAACTGATGGTTTTAGTTGCGGTGGAATGGAATGTCCGGCGGGACTGGCGAACACGGAACGTGACACCGGAGCCCACCCCCCTCCCTCACCTAACACAGACCTGACACTTCCCTATTCTATACCCCCCTCCCTCCTGCTACTTCCCCTCCAGCGAGCACACACCGGGTCGAAGACCGCGGGCTGCCTTGTGCTGCCTTGAACACTCACACCTTGTCCTTCAGATACAGCCACAAGGTCGCCGCAACCACCTCCCCTTCTATCCCAGCCCCTTCCCCTACTTGCATTCCCCTTCATCCAGCATCCAGCAGCGGAGCTACATCCTCCAGCCGCTGTGCTGCCAACTTGACGGATTTGCAGCAACATTTCACGCAGGATTTATTCAGCTTAAGGCTGTTCAAGTGGAGAAAAATTACAATTTTATATTAGTACGAAAATAGTGTTAGTGTTATAAACGTTACTTTGGAAGTACATTTTCCTCTTTCACAAAAAATTAGCTGAACCACTTTTCCCATAATGGCATTACAAAGTAAAAATTTGCAAAATTTTGCTTCATACAAACTTGAAACCCAGTAATGATAATGAAGTGGAAAAAAATCACATCAAAACCATTTAGTCTACGGCCTGAAGCATATAAAAATACAATTAAAAATTTTTTTGTATTTAATAAAAATTTTCAAAAATTTGCTAATTTTTTTTGTTGCTCATACAAATTTTGAAATATATATATATACACACACATACACACTACGGGACACTAAGGGGTGACCATATAATTTTATTGGTGGAAAGTGTGCAACTAAGTTCAGTGCACATCGTAACCTGAGTTTCATGTACATCCGATTAGTACAATTTGAAGTATGACAGTCTGAAAAAGTCGTTTTTAGCCACGTTGTAGGGCTTAGCAACCGTGTTTTTAAATGAGCATAGTGTCTTGACAATAAGGTTCCAA
Source organism: Medauroidea extradentata (assembly GCA_003012365.1). Lineage (NCBI taxonomy): Eukaryota > Metazoa > Arthropoda > Insecta > Phasmatodea > Phasmatidae > Medauroidea > Medauroidea extradentata. The sequence continues at coordinate 87,112 of PNEQ01130619.1, read as the reverse complement.
CCTTGTCTGAAGTGTGTTTTCTTTTCCTGTGTAGGCGCAATGGGCACACGTGGAATTGTTTCGGAGGAAAAAAAACATGTTTACGAACACATTGCAACGCATTTGAAGCGTAAGGCAGGTGGCCGCCTTAAGGACGCGTTATACAACAATTTTCAAAACCATATTTTTATATTTGTATAAGACATTTTTTTCTTATTTTAGACATAATTTGTGACTAAATTTCACTCTTATAAAATTTTTTATCTCTCATAATTTTTCATAATATGATTCGTAAACGTCAAAATTTGCATTTTACGACTTTATGTACGTCAGTAAAACACATTGACACACCAAACTGAAAAAAAAAAAAATTGCAGCGAATAGCGATGTTGTAGGCTAGGACATATCATATATGAAAACAAAACAAAAAATTGCTGAAATAATTTAAAAAATGCAAGTATTAGAGAGCATATTTGGCCATACTGGATTGCTTTATTTTTATTTCACAGAAGAAATTTACGATTACAGCATTAATTCTATTTGCGTTTCGGTACAATACAAGCATGCATTTCGACATTTAACGTATATTTAACCCACAATCAGGCAAACTATTTTGTATTTTATATTCTTAATTTGCTAGACTGACAGCTGCAACCTAAATATCCGTAAAAGGTTCAACTCCGATGCTCGTAAAAGGAATTCACACCATAATCGAAAATTATATACTTTTCTTCTCACAATTAAAAAAATATATATAATAATAATACAATATCGCGACTTGCCCGCCTTAAGGGGCCTCCCAATCTGCACCTCAAACGCGTTGCAGCGAGTTACGACTATTATTTATTTGGAGAAACTATTTAACGCACATTATATTTGTATATCTACGAAACATAGTCATTTTGTCTTTTTTTTAAAATTGCCATAAATGAGGTAAACGTTCGTCATTTTCGGATTTTTTTAAAAAGTACAAAGACATTCCATTCTGTGTTTTAAAATTTTTTAGCATAGTTCCCATTATATCTAATTTCAGTGTAAATTATTTCATTCGAGTAAGTCACTTGGTTTTTGTTAAACCTATGCTCCTGTAACTAGCAAATTCTGAATTTGACATGCCGCTATGGGAAAACTATGAGCGCTAAAAAATGTCTACAAGTGGAAAATGTAGTCACAAGTAACGTCTATAAAACTAACACTATGCCAAAAAAAAAATTTTTTTGAATTTTTGCCACGTGAACAACCTTAAAGGAGATTCGTAGTAAAAAAAAATTTAATGTACCACTTTAAGAAACTATATTTGAGGGATAAACTATTGAAGTTGTGGGGGAGGGGTATCTGCTTCTGAAACGTGTTGACAATGTGCCAATATTAGAGAACAGTCGACGCTGTTGTGTGTTCCGGGACCCTGGGCAGTGTGCCGAGCGAGGTCGCACGTGTTGTTGCTGGCCAGGCTAGAGGGCAGCGGGTTTGGCACACCGCCCAACCTCCTTGACTTCAAGTAGCTAGATGGTCGCTATCAATGGACACAGGGTGGTCACACCCGGGAAGGAGGGGGGAATTCTTCAAACGTTGTGAACCGAGCGTGGTGTGGCAGTGGTAGAACATTCGCCTCGCATTCAGGAGGATCTGGGTTCGATGCCCGGCTCCGACCAGCCTGATGTCTTTATTCCAAGGTTTTCTGAAACCACTCCTGCCCGCCTCCGTAGCTTAGTCCGTTAGGCGCCTGTGCGAGAGGTTTGGATTCGAATCCCGGTTCTGGCAGGGGTGTTGTTATGTCCCTTAGTTTCACTTCATCCTTATCGACTCTCAAGACCTCGTTGTTAAGAGGAGTCTTCACCGAATTCACAGTTCCGCATTTGACGCGTGGGAACAGCGGAGTGATAAGTGCCAGAGAACCACGCTCGACGGGAAGAACGTCACCTCTACTCACAGCGCGCCAAACTAGCATGCAAGATTTTAGTTGTAGTCACGTTAAGAGGAGTCCTTCGCGGTGTCAAATTTCCACATTTGACACGTGATAACAGCGTAGCGATAAGAGCCAGTGTCCCACGTTTGACGAGAAGCATATCGCCTCTATTCGTAGCGCCAAACTGGCGTGCAATGTTTCCGTTGTAGTCTTTTTACTATGGGACTTCAAGCGCTGGCCCCAATATTTTATTCTTGAATAGTTTGAAGTAAAGACCAACGCATGCTTCACGTTTTGCACTTTACGAATTCAGGTAATATTTTCAGAGTTACAATAGTCTAAAGAAACCGTTGTTAGCCATTTTGAGAGGCCCGAATATCATGTTTCTAACAAGCGTGCTGCATTTTTGAAAAAAAAAATAGAAGCATAGTTTCAAGTGTGTGTTCTTTTCGTAGGTAAACATAATATGAATAACTTAAGCGGTTTAGCGTAAAAATGTATGCGCGTGACACGCTGCAACGCCGTCCATGCGCCAGTCAAGGACTCCTCTTAAGAGTTGACCCTAATACGTTACCAACGCATGCCTCTCGTTTTTCACTTTATGAATTCAGGTGATATTTGTGAAATTACAGCAGTATTTAAAAAAAAAGGCAGTTTTTAGCAATTTTAAGAGGCCCGAAAACCGTGTTTCTAACAAGAGCGTTGAGTTGTTAAAAAGAAAATATAAGCATAGTTTCAAATGTGTGTTATTTTAGTAGGTAAACATAAAATGAATAGGTTAAGCGGTTTCGAGTAAGAAAGAATCCGCGTGACACGCTGCAACGCTGTCCATGCGCCACTTCACCCGAAACCACATCAGATGAATGCTGGGATCGTTCCTTCAACAGGCCCTGGCCGATTCCTTCCCCCTTACCCACAATGTTCCTCTACTAAGGCTTTGTGCTGTTCTATGAAACGCGAAGGAACAAATTTAACAAAAAAGATAAATTTACTACACTGCGAGTCTGCTCAAAATCTGGTAAAAATAAATAACTTTGAAATTTTTACAAAGCTGAACTGATAAAAAAAAGAGCAATAATATAATAGGCTTGACGAAGTTAAAAAAAAACTAATTATTGATGACGTGCCTTATTTATTTTACATATATCTGAAGAATATTCTACATAACCTCACAAAACATCACAGTCGTCTAAAACCAATATGGCGGCCGAAGCAACTATGCTGACACACCCACGTAAGCAACCTCGTATACTTGTCAAGGGTAGAGCCTCTGAGTACTATTCTGAGAATTCAGACAATGCTAGTGTGTACTTAGTGCCAAGTACATATAAGTATAGTATACTTTAAGATAATTCGGCAGCCTAAGTAATTCAATTTGGAATAATCTCACTTGCTGTTGGGGTGGTGAGATGTAATTCCGCGATTTGCGATAACCTTGCTCTTTTAAAGCCATTTTTTTTTTTTTTTAATCCTGAAAGGGAGCTGATGTCGGTAAACTGTTACATAAAAATTTTGGAAATTGTTTGTACTATGTAGAATTTTTTTTTTTTTTTTCAAAACTTAAGTTTCTATGACTTTGGCTAATTATCGACCTAATTAAATTTTATTAAAGTCAATAACTAGCCAAACTTATAAAAACTTATGATTTGAATAAGAAAAAAACAGCTACATAGTACAAAATTTCCAACATTTCTATGTAGCGGATTTGCAGTATCTGCTCCCTTTCGTAATTTAAATAAATAAATAAAATAAAACTTACAAAAATAGCGTAAATAAGGACCAGTGGCCTTAAAACAAACCAAATACCTAAATAGATGAAGTACGCGTACCTATTTTGAAAGTCTATTAATACTTTGCTTGTTCATTTGAACCTACAAGAGCAAAGCATAACGCTAGCTTCACTATCACACATGATGTATTTAACAATGTGTCAGTGTATATTAGAGTAATTGACGTTTATAAGCATGGTTGCCAATATGTAGGTGTGTTTGATAGTAGTCAAAGGGCTTCACTGAATAATCAATAGTGTCTTTTGGTTTAATTTCGGCATCTCACCTTCTAACTTTCTTAATGTAGCAAAATTTTGAATCATTTTTCTTTATCATTCAACCATTATTTAAAAAATTTTTAAACTCATTCACACGTGATACTGCAATGAGGATGTGAGACCCCACAGCATCGCGACTAGATTGTCTCAGAGAAACTCCTGTGTTCTTCTGTGTTTTCTTTACTGTTTCGTCAAGTCTTGTGTTTGTGACATGGCTGTTGGGTCATCCTGTTTTGTGTTTTAACACTGTCTTCGTTTAAGTTATTGTCTGCGCTGTCTCAATTTTGGTGCCCTGACATTTCCTCTTGGGATTTTTCAGGTTTGACTATTTATTTACGTGTTGACTACAATTACTTCGGCTGGTTTGCCCTTTATTGTTTTCCATGTTTCAATCTTGGTTTTACGAGACGAAATAGCACTGTGAAATAGTACGTCCACAATATATCACTAAATCATTTACCGTCATAGCAAGGATATCTCTAAGTCATTAACCTGTGTAATTTAACAAAAAAATTATAGATGCATATTTTTTACTTCTGATATATATGTTCTGCAAATTTATTGGTACTGTTACAAGTTTAGGAAAATTTACGTGTAGGTAATTCTGAGCTCTTTCGGATACAGGTCTTGTAATTAGAACAAAAAGAGTTTAATAACGTTATTGATTTACTAGCTCACAAAGCTTACAAAAATACACATAAACAGTAATCAACTATGACTTTCACAGCACTCTTATTTATGCACACAATTACTACTGTGCCACAGAAACGTTAATTAACTTTGACAATTAAAGCACAAAAATTTTTGCCATTAATTAGTTAAAGACCACAAATGACAATAAAAGTTCAGTCATATATCCAATCAAAAATCTTTCAAATAGTGACAATGTACAACTTCAACAGTCCGAAGTGAAGATGGCTCACCATGTGCTGAGCAGCACCCCGAGTGCACCACTGTCAGTGTCTTCACTCTTGAGGTCTTCGGTTGGACAAACATCGCGCACCTCCTTGTTGTCCGTCGACCCGCAGCAGCAGTCCTCTTGTTCCGCCCAATACTGCTCCGAAGGTATGTGCCTGCAGCCTCACAGTAGACTCTGACGTCACCAAGATGTCTTCACCAGCCTCTCTCCACAGGCATAACACATTCTTTTAGCACGGCCAATAGCGAACTCTCCCCAAATCTGTTTATTCGGGGCTTATATACTCAGGCCAAACTCCGGGAATTCACCGAATTACAGGGGTTTAAAAATAGACATTACATCATGCTTGGGACGTGACTTGAGCTTCGTAGGCCGGTCTCGTAGGGTTAAGGCACAGTTCACACAGGTCTCTATGACGTAGTTCGGCGTGACTACCACCACGTAGCCGTCCGGCTTGTGAGTCATGGGCTAGTCCATAAGGTGTTTCGGCACAGATTACAACCACCCAGCTCTCAGAAATACAGCATGCAACACTACCATAAAAATGTAAATATAATTTAATTCTAAAAAAAATTACTACTGGTCTGTCGCCTGACTGTGACCATGACTGAAGCTGCCTACCAACTATTGAGTGGCAGCATAATTATATGAAAAACACGTATACGGATTCGCCTACAAGAGAACAGATCTAGACACATCCAACCTCTACGAATCCAATTCCTGGCATGTCCTAGTACTGTGAAATTGGTGGGCGTATTCCAAAGAATAGAATATTTGAAGAATCGGGATTACGTTACAACTGATGAAAGCTGTACATGTGGCGAACTACAAGATCCATCCCAATTCTTAAGGAGCCTCCCTTACATATGTTGTATTTGTGTAGTTGAGGCAGGAACGGTAAGAGTGCCGTTAACCGACGTATATAATGCATTACCGCCTCTCCGCACAAGCTCCTCAGATAGCGTGCAGTGCTTTACTGGTATCCTTTTTCCTATGGGACTTAAAGCAGCGACCACATTATTTTATTTGTGTGCAGAATAGTTCAAAGTCTAGAGCTTGTTTCTATTGTTGTGATTTTCGAATCCGGTTGTTATTTTAACAAATATGGCAGTCTGGAAAACCCATTTTTGGCCATTTTTAGAGTCCCGAAAATTGCATCTTTAATAAACGTGCCAAATATTTTTAACTATAGCGACATAGTTTAAAGCGTGTGTTCTTTTCGTTTCTTTTCGTAGATATACAAATATAATGCGCACTAGATAGTTTCATTAAAAAAAAATAATAGTCGTAACTCGCTGCAAAGCATTTCAAGCTCAGGTAGGGAGGCACCTTAACCTTCAGAGAGACAAACCATGCACCTTAAATAAGACGACTTGATTACGGCTAAAACACTGTTCAGTCAGCTACCTTGTGGACAAAATTTGTAATTTGAACACCTGAAAACTTTGGGAATCTCTTTCATTATGACGTGACATAATAGTATTTAATTTGTTGACTCAGTTATGTAAAGGTGACCATCAGGGTGGACCTAGTTCGCGTGTTTGGGTCTTAGAAATGCGGAAGCAGTAAGGACGACTCAGTATGCGCATCGTGGTTCACCCTGGCCTTTAGGCACAAATCACTGAACTGACGAGCACTCCATTCGACAAATTCGCTTCTATGAGACATTCGGAGGCCAAAAACTTAATGCTGTAATATTAACCTTTATCGTGTGTATTTCACACTCCTGTGTCCTTTAAATGATTCTGCACCAAGAATTTCATACTTAAAAAAGGACCGCAAAACCACCCCTTTATGGTGATTAGTGGTGAACCTGGAATTGGTACACACTCGTGTAGCGTTCTTCAAATGCTATTCCTAAGCAGATATCAACTTTTCTGTAAAATATTGAAACGGACGAAGTTCTACACACTGCTTGGCTGCCAGGGAAGACCAAAGCTTGTTTAATATTGTGATTTCTTTAATTATTAAATGATTACCTCCGAGGAAGAGGTTTGAATGTAATAATCAGCATTCAGTGGCGTTCGCGTGGAATGTTGGTTTCCCATCTCTGCTCATGAATAAAGAGTAACCTAAGAGAAATGTTGCATTATTTGAACATACACATGTATATATAGTTCGCCATAAGTGAGTACTTTTGAAGACGATCCTGTTCAGAACAATTATTAAAAATAATATTTATTTTAACCTGAGATGACAACTTTCTAGTTCCGTACAAATATTAGAAAAATAAGTTAATGGTGCTTCAAAAGTAGTGATTTTATCTTCAACTACCTAACCACTTTACCTCGTTTTCGTTATGATAAGTTACTACATTTGGCTTGAAAGTTTTATTTACCACTTACTTTAAATTATTTAATTTATTTTGTTGTATTTAAGTTATTTGTAAGTTCTATATTTATATATTGAATTAATTTAAGTAAAATTGTGTTGATAGATTTCCAGGAAGAACGCTGTATGTGATTTAAAACGGCGTTTCATTTTTCTCCTGATCAATATTCTAAATTTACATCCAATATTCCTCCAAGGAGGTACTCATTGTTATTGTTCCTAATGTATTATCAGAGATCTGAAAATTTCGCGCTTTCTTTTAGGCGCAAGCTAGAGTTCTAGCAACTACAGGTCCGTATCACGTTCATAATTGGCCGTTCCCTTACTCTATACTATAGCTAACTGAATACAGGCCCATTTCATTGTGTCAACGAGCAGCTAATGAACAGCTGCTGTCTGCACGATTTCACATATATTCTTGTAGCTAGCCTACAAGTCAGCGAACCCGCGAATTTGTCCGGTTTCTGTGCGTTATGTATTGGAGAAGAATGAATGGACAAGAGGAAACATGCTGCAGTATAGTAGGTGTGAGTTACCTGAGCGCGGGGCGGGTCTCCGTGGCTCAGAGTCAGGGTGAGCCTCGCAGTGCCCTGGACGGGATCCTGCTGGATGCGAACCACCGTGCTTGGGTCCAGCTTCACCTTGTCACTGCGGTCAGCCGACCTGACAAAGTCCTCAGTCCGCAGCTCCTCCACCCTCTTCAGCTCGCCGCTGGCCAGCTGCACCAGCGACCCCCGCGAGAAGCTCGCCGGCACCACTGCCGTCGTAGAACTCGCCGTCGAGGGTCTCGTCAGTATGCGGTGCTTGAGCGAGCCTTCCTTGCCGCAGGGAGGCCTGGCCGGGCGGCGTAGCAGCACTGACTGTCCTGGCCGCGGGGGTGGAGGGGGTGGAGGCGGCGGGGGCGGCGGCTCTGGAGGGCTGTACGGCGGCCGGTACGGTTCCCGCGGGGGTGGTAGTTGCGGCGAGTAATGGGGCGGCGCTGGGTACAAGGGACCATATGGAAGGCCGTGGAAGTGCGGCGGGTAGTGGTGAGAGTAGGCGCGGGCATACGCCGTCGTCAACTCCTCTGTGGGCGGTGAGCCCTCCTTGTGTTGGGGCGCTAGGTTCACTGGAGCTTCCTGGTACCTGTCGAGGTCAAACATTCAACAAGATTTTAAAGAGCGTTACATTAAAAAATTATTTAAATATTTTTTTTAAATCCATCATGCAACTTAAATGTGTTGATAAACTTAATGCAGCATTCATTGTTTCACAACTTAAAAAATAAAATATAATAAATTGTTTTTACTGTGTAGTCTAATTTTGTTCTTGATTAAAAAATTATGTATATTTGGTCAATTAGTTCATTAATGAGAATTTACTTAATTGAATAAATAAATTTTGCGTTGAAATTTTACGTTAGTGTGCGGTGTTTTTAACAAAACCGTGCAACAGTTTTTCTCAATATCTGCTCTCGTTTAGGATTTAAAAAATAATTATCTTAAAAGCAGCAGAAATGCTGGATCATGGCCTTAAGGTCGTTGTCTACCGGAGAGCAGAGGTGTAAGCAAAGACACGGATTTACGTGTTAAATTACTTTCGCGGAGGCTCAGTCATTTTTAATGATATTGCTTCGAACTGGCCGTGTATGTGTGTGAAGCACGGCACCAAGAACGATGTTGACCGGCTCATCCGGTGTGGTAACGACCCTATCGCAACATAATTTAACGGCGTGCAGTGGAATCGTAGATCACTCGACTGACACTTTCAGTGATGACCCGATCTTTTTATTGGTGAAAAGAATTGAACAAATTCCACTGCATGTTTTTCTAAATAAATGTTACAAGTTTAGCCAAATTTCACATGTGGGCGATTCTCTGAGCTCTTTGGGATAGAAGTCTTATAATTATAAATAAAGGAGTTTGGTTAAATTATTGATTTACTAGCTCACAAAGCTTACAAAAATACACACAAAAAAATTACACCTTTCACAGCATTCTTATTATGCACACAATTACAACTGTGTCATAGAAACGTTAATTAACTATGACAATTAAATCACAAAAATGTTTGCCATTAATTAAAGACTACAAATCAAAACAAAAGTTCAGTCATATACCCGTCAACCATTTTTCATATCGTAACAATGTACAACCTGAACAGTCCGAAGTGGTGATGGTTCACCATGTGCTGCGCAGCACCCCGAGTGCACCACTGTCTTCACTCTTGAGGTCTTCGGTTCGACTCCTTTCGCACACCTCCTTTCTGTCCGCCGACCTGCAGCAGCAGTCCTCTTGTTTCGCCCAATATTGTTCCGAAGGGATGTGCCTGCAGCCTCACAATAGACTCTGACATCACTAAGATGTCTTCACCAGTCCCTCTCATTTTCTAGCACGACCAATAGCGAACTCTCCCTACATCTGTGGATTCGGCGTATTTATACTCCTCCCAAACTTCGGGGATTCACCGAATTACAGGGGTCTAAAAATAGACATCACTTCATGCTTCAGGCGTGACTTTAGCCTCGTAAGGTTAAAACGTAGTTGAAACAGGTCTCTGTGACGTAGTTCGGCGAGATTCCCATCACGAGGCCGTCCGGCTTGTGAGTCATGGGCTAGTCCATAAGGTGTTTCGACACAGCCTTCAGACACCCAGCCTGCAGAAATACAGCATGCAACAGTAAGTCTCATACGAATCCCATGACTAGTTCTTCATGTTTTTCAGGTTCACATTGAAATTGCTGTTTTTAGCCATTTTGAGAGGCTCCGGAATTGTTTTTTCTAATTGATGTACTGCTTTGAAATTACCTCACTGTCTTCATCTGAAGTGCGTTTTCTTTCCACACATTGTTACAATAGGAAAACGTGGAATGGTTTCATAAACAAAAATATATTTACAACACGCTGCAATGTATTTTAAGTGTGTGGTATCCGGTGCCCTTAAGAAGTGGAGAGTGTCGAAACAGGAATAAAATCGTAGAGGAAAAAAATAATGAGGTAAAGTGTTCGAGTTCTTTATGATAATGCGTGCAATCACCGATACGAACAAAATAGATTACAGGTTTGTCACGTACCACGTACTACTGAAAATAATTTAAAATGAATAAATTTTCCTATGCCTGCATCAGAAATGCGAGGTAGGCAACGCCATCGCTTCCAACCACAGGGACCAATACTGAGGTTTGCAATGTCCCTATTGTGTTCAAAATTTGTTCGTGAATGAATAAATAGAAAAATCGGCAAGTTAAATTCCAAATGGGTAGGAAATCCTTATTTAACTCTCCAGGCACGAACAATATTAAATATTGTGGACCCGAACTTAATTTTGCACTTATTGATACACTCTCTTCAGCTTCAACAAATTGTGAATTAAGTTATCTCGAAGATTATTATGACATCGTCAGCGGTCTACCACCTTGATTTTTATGCTTATTGCAATACTTCTAAATAAATGGTCAGAATCCCGAAACTCGTTGGCGTCACGACTCACGAAATAAAGACAATAAAGACATACGGTGGTAACATCCTGGCCCGTCGTCTTTCGTGTCCTACTAAAGTCTTACATTCGCCTCGATGAGTAACCCAAATAGGTCGGTAATACATTGACCCGTCGTCATTTGCATCCTACCAACATCTTACATTCGCCTCGATAAGCGACCCATGTCCAGCTATAACACCTTAACCAGTCGTCCTACACATCCTATCAATGTCTCACATACGTCTCGACGAACGACCGATTTCCGGCTTTAACACCCCTACCAATCGCCCTTCGCATCGTACCAATGTCTTACGTTCGCTTCAAAGAGAGACCCATGTCAATCAGTAGCACCCCAACCAGTTGTAACTTGGTGTCCTACCAATGTCTAACATTCGTGTCGACGAACGACCAATGTCCAGTGGAAATACCCCAACTTGTCGTCCTTCGTGTCGTGCCAATGTCTTAAATTCGCCTCCGTGAGCGACCCACGTCCGACGGTAACACCCCAACCCGGTGTCATTTGTGTTCTACCAATGTCTCAAATTTCCCTCGACGTGCGACCGACAACCAACGGTAACACCTCATCCCGTCGTCCTTCGCATCCTAACAACGTCCAAAATTCGCCTCAACATGCGACGAACATCCAGCAGTAACACTCCAGCCCTGTGTCCTTCGCATCCTACCAACATCTTACATTCGCCTCAATGAGCGACCCATGTCCGGCAGTAACACAATGACCCGTCGTCTTTCGCATCCTACCAACGTGTTAAGTTCACATCGACGAATGACCGATGTCCAGCGGTAACTTTCTGGCCCGTCGTCCTCCACGTCTGAACTACATATGTCCACCGTTGAAAATATTCAACGCACCACTTCTGTTTGGCGTCAAAATGGCCGCCGCTTGCCCCGCAGACTTTGGTTCTATTGGGCCAATCAAAACACAGCTTCTAAAATATAGCCTCGTCCCTCGAAGACAGTAATTTCCCTGAACAAATTTAGTTTTTAACGTGCAATTGGTGCTATTTAATGCATTTCCTAAAATAAAAAATTTAATATATCCCTTTAAAAATTTTTAATTTTTTATAGATACACTAAACATGACATGTAAAGGGGTCGCTCACGCCCCATCCCCTCTTAACGTACTTGGCACGATCGTAGATTAATGCTGTAACGGGTTTGGAAGATACTGGCATTTATAAGGGAGGGTTTGTTAAAGGGTTTCCACCAATAATAGCGCTGGCATCGGCAAGAGGTCTATTTCATAACGTCGCGTATGGAAATAACAGCGATGTGTGTAGACACACAGACGAATTGAGGAAAGCAGGATTACCACCGGGGCTTTTGAAATTACCCTTCATGGCAGGGTTGCTATATCTAAGGCGGCTGATGTATTCCAGGTACAGATCTAGGCTTCCTACGCCCGGGGCAAGAATTGTGATTTGCTCCCCCCCCCCCCTTCTCCGCCTCCTCTTACCCTTATCTTTTTCATCAGTCCAATCAACCAACAGTAATAAACGTAGCTTGCATACATTGTTTTGCGCTCGCGTAAATAACAGTATAAAATTTTAGTAGAAATACATAAAAACTGTACTTATTACCTACCATTAGCAGAGTTTTAAATGTGCATTATAATTATGAATACTGAATTTATAACATTGTATGGTGATCAAGATCAATAAAAGTACTAAACTAGTAAAAGTCTAAATATTGGCAGATATTGTATATTTTTTACACTCATTCACATTTATTTCATTCTCAAGTAAAAATTTTCGGCACCACCTCTAACCCGGCGCCCAGGATAGTCTGCCCCCCTCCCCTTTCTAGACACGCCTAGATCCGCCCCTGAACTGTATACCAGGAACGGATATGGTTCTATTCTACGTGGTAGAGTTTGACTGTGGCGTGTGGATGTGACCATACTGACGTCACAAGACAGGCCAAATAGGGTGGCAAGCACGCGGTTTCACCTGTTCCCTTCCCGCAAAGGGCGTTAGTGTTGATTCACAATTATAAAACATAAGTACAAAACATATAACATAACAACAGAAACTGTGCACAACTAGATGCCTTGTGGAAAATTAGTTCACAATTGGATTCTTACTATTATGTTTCATAGCCAATGGAATTTTTCGAAGAATCTGAAATATTCTTTGCTGTATAAAAGTTGACCGAAGGCTACTGAAACATTTTTGAAGTGGAATCTTATTTCGAGATAATACGAAATAAAGCAACAAAGTTCCTATAAACTGCACAGCATATAAACTTAGCTTTTAACACAAAAATTTCTTATTCTACCTTTGTTTTGTTCTTGTGTATTTTTGGGGGTTAAACTCACGGTCTATGGCCGTGGTTAAACTAACATGGCGGACACACAAAATCTTATGCTATGATCACGGTCGTAGAAGAACAGGTCTGGACCATGGAGGTATTAGTTTATGGAGTGGAAGCCTTTGAGCAAATTTGAAGCCGACCAACAGACGACGTTTAAAGACAAGGATAGAGCTAGTGGTGGCAAAAACATGTAAACATAGCATTGAGCTGAATGAAAATGTTTTAGTTTTTTGTTAACTACACATTATGGTGAAAGTTTGTGCATCTCTTGGCCTTACAAACAGATTCGATCGTTGCGGAGGATTATCTTTGTACCGATAAGAAACTTTTATTTAGATTCATCAAGTTTATAAAGTACATATACACAGCGAAAGCTAATTAGATTTTTTTTATATATATATTTCTGAAGCAATTGCAAACTGTTGTGTACGATTCAAATAGAGAATTTACGCGAATTTTTGTAAAAAAAATTACATAATTACATTGCTTTCTGCTATTGTTTTGCCACCCAAAATATGGCGACTCATGAAAAATAACGTCCTGCGCATGCGCAGTTCGAAAATGTTCGGCTTCACACGATTACCATTGAAATGTGCGGCAGATGCCACTCCATAGACTAATACCTACATGGTCTGGACACTCGCCTATCTACCAATGTATTTTGCTTGACCCCCTTGTTGTTTGGCTGTAGTTCGTCAAGTTACCGAGAATATTGTACTTTTTGGCGCTGAAATCCGGGCGATCGGATTCTAACTCCGCCTACTTTTTCCATTGTTAACATTATAAAGTAAATAAAGATTGCTTGAGTCATAATTTGAAATTGTGAGCGAAGGAAGTACTTCATAAATTGATAAAAATTCATTTTGATAAATTATTTATCTTAGTGGGAGGGAAGTGGACGGAGTTTGAGCTCGACCGCCCGGATTACAGCGCCAAAAATGTATAGCAATATTGGTAACTTGGTGAACTGCAGCCAAACAACAAGGGGGTCAAGTTTCCAGGCGAGTGTCCAGACCTGTTCTTCTACGGCCGTGGCTGTGATTGGTTGTTATCCTATGCGTACGAAAAAGAAATGAATCATTACCACTTCCTTTGTCAGCATCTCTATGCACACGACCACGGTCGTAGAAGAACAGGTCTGGACACTCGCCTGGATATTTGACCCCTTTGTTGTTTGGCTGTAGTTCACCAAGTTACCGAGAATATTGTGTTTTATTGGCGCTGATGTTACGGCGGTCGGACTAAACTCCGCCCACTTCCTTTCCGCTAAGGTAAACAATTTATCAAAACGTATTTTTTATCAATTTATGAAATACTTTCTTCGCTCACAAATTTAAGAAAAGGCTCCAGCAATCTTTATTTACTTTATAAATTCAACAATGGAAAAAAGTGGACGGAGATTTAGTCCGACCGCCCGGAAAACAGCGCCAAAAAGTACGACATTCTCGGTAACTTGACGAACTAC
>PNEQ01130619.1:35964-72578 GCA_003012365.1 Medauroidea extradentata | reverse complement strand
GAAGTAAAATACATTGTTAGATAGGCGAGTGTCCAGACCTGTTCTTCTACGGCCGTGCACACGACCACGGTATTAGAATCACAGGTGTGGAGACTACTAGCCCATCTACCAATGTTGTTGAGTTAACCCCTTTATAACAGAAAGCACCACTAGCAATGAAGTGTTGTTTTAACAAAGCAATATAGCGTCTGACTAGCAGTTCTCCTAGCAGCTACGACACGAACTTGCTCCTTGTAGCTCAATTTACGCAATGTTAAAACCACGGAGGTAGGAAAAGTCAGGAGATGGCTTGCAGTGACGTAGTTGAAGCCGGTTTTTTTGGGTGTTCCATCATGGCGCTGACGCGTTTTGAGGTTATGGACTCTTGTGTTGATGCGCCTCTAAATAATAAAAATAACTCAAGAGTAGTGCAACTTAGCATGTAAGGAACCAAATTGATTGACAATAAAATTGCTTGGACCGGGTAACATCATTACGAACTTTTTCGAATTGCGATTGGTTAAGGAACAGGCGGTTGCCATATTGGAACACCCAAAACGGCGGCTTCGCGTAGCTCCCATACATGGCCATAAACAGGGCCACCCTCTGATTAAAACAACGCCAGAGTGCCAGAAGCGTCAATCAGTCATGTGAGGGTCAATTTTCAACTCCAAGTGTCCAGGCTTGTTCCTCTATGACCGTGCACACGACCACTTTTCTGGTGTTCTGAATTGGTAGATGTTAGTTCTTGTGCGAACGACCGTTCAAAGCTTACTGTTATGTTATCTTATTGTGGACCCAATTTTAAGCTATTCGAGAGCATGACCAACGCTTAAAAAATAAATAAACCTGTAATTTACTACACCAAAACTCCTAAGACTCTGCATCAGTCGCATTACTCGACTATCTTATTTCTCGCTTATTTGAAAATTCTGAAAGGAAAATTTGAAATTTACTATTAGAGAATTCTATACTCCATTTCGTATAAGTTTGGATAAATCTGACACCAACTTATGGGCAATAATTTGAAATGTTTAGTTATTTATGTCACTGCACAAGACAGACTTTGCAGTACAAATGCTGAAATGGACATTTGAGGTTAATTTTAAAGTTAAAAATGTCTTGCAATGTGCAACAAATCACAAAATACTGAAAATTATTGCCCATAAGGTGCTGTCAGATTTATCCCAACTTAAATATAACAGAGTATACTTACCTTGCGCTGTAGTACATGCACCATAGTTGAACTCTTATTACGTATCCGTGAATTCAGACGATAATCAGTCCAGCGAATTTTTTTTTGTTGTATTCTCAATTTGCTTTGCTGGCTGTGGCCTAATAATTTGTAAAAGTTAAACTGCGATGCTTGTACTGTTACGCAACGTAAATATAATTGACGCTATAATCGCAGATTTCACATTTTTCTTATCAATATTTCATATCAAAATAATAATTATAATAATAATCGAATATGGCAACATGCCGAGCCTCACAGGTTCCTATTTATGATGTTTTGCGAGTTTCATTTTTAAATACTGAAAGGGCGCAAATAAAGCAAAACCGTTACTTTTGTTTGTAATATGTAGCGTAATTTTTTTAACCCCCGACGCAAAGAGAAGGGTGTTATTAGATTGACGTGTCTGGCTGTGGCGTCGTAGCTTCTAAACGAATGGACCTATTTTGGTGCGGTTTTTTGTTTGAAATCTGACTATATCGAGAGTGTTCTTAGCTATGATTCAAGGAAATATTTTCAGCTGTTTAAAGATCATCAGCTCATTTATATTTTATTTTATTAATGTGAGCAATTCTACTGGCCTGGTCGATTTGAAATTTAGTATTCTGTGAGTCGAGTTTTTTGTAATGTTTAATTAAAGTCTTAATTATTAAAATAAATGTTCATATAAATATGGCTAGTTATAGACTTCATTACATTTTCTTAAAGTCAATATTTATCCAAAATTATATTAAATTATGTTTTGGAAATATTACGCTACATAGTAGAAACGGTTTCCAACATTTCTATGTAACGGTTTTACAATATCTGCTCCCTTTCGGGATTTAAAAAATAAAGTTCACTAAAATACCATAACTATGGATCCGTGGTCTTAAAGGCTCTTTTGCTCCACGGTATTTTTGTAAGATTATATGGAAATATGTGTATAGTAGTTCCCAGACGTCGACATGTGTATACCTGAGACGCGGTGGAGGCGGGCGGCAGCCATTGAGAGGCGGCGGGGGCGGCGCATGCTTGGGCAGCGGCCGCGCGAACTCGGGGGCGGCGGCGGCTGGGGGGCTGGCCTTGGCGGGCCAGCAGGGTCGGCAGGGCTCAGCGGAGAACGTCATGAGGTGCGGGCGGTGCGTGGGGACCAGTCCGTGCGCCGTGTGTCCCTCCACTACGAGGCCGGCGGAAATCATGGGCGGCGGCGGGGGGCGGCGGAGGCGGCCGTCTCCACCTGCGAGCAAAACAACACACACTCTCACCTACCTCTCCTCTCAGTGTCATTACAATGCACAGCTATACTCCTGATCTGGTTCGTACCAATACAGTTAGGTTACGTTAGGTAAGGTCAGGTTATGTTAGGTTAGATTAAGTCAGAGTATGTGAGGTTATATTAAGTGAGGTGAGGTTAGGTTAGGTTAAGGTTAATTCTACTACAGGTTAGAAAGAAAATACATCTTCTTATGGGAGAGCTTGGCACAGGGAAAATTTCTGCCACTAGTTTCGCTTCAATCGCTAAGAGACCAGATAAATAAGAAACTGTAGTAAAATTAAATTTGAAGACACTTGGGAATTATATTAGCCATTTAAATTAGTTTTGAAGTGAGAAGAGACCGATTTCGCGTTTTAAATTATCAACTTAGCGTAACTTAAAATTCAGGAAAGCTCTGTGATTGGTCAGTTTGGTGCATTAGCGATACCAGCGCTCAAAAGGCAGAAATTTTCCCTGTGCCAAACTTATAACATTGATCTTTTAACGTGTAGTAGAATTAACCTTAGTTGGGTGATGTTAGATTAGGTTAGGTTAAGTGAGGTTAGATTATGGTATGTAAATTTAAATTAGGTGAGGTGAGATAATATTATGATAGATGAGGTTATATTAGGTAAGGTGACGTTAGGTCACGTGAGGTCAGATAAGGTAAAGTTAGATTACATTAGGTGAGGCGATGGGGAGGTGTAGTTATATTGACGTTAAAAATATTTCAAAACAAAATACATAATAAAAAACTAGTGGCCAGCGGTGGATGTGTTGCAAGGTAAACTGAGTTTGTTCTCAACTGTACTTGTTTACTTCCTCGTGTACACCTCAGCCTCTCAGACGCAGAGATTAGATAAACATATAGATGGAGCATAAGGTATGCTCTAGGACGAGGAGTATGAGGGCTTGAGACGGAAGGGGGAGTAGCCCATCCACCATATTGGAAACTGAAAAATGTTGTTTATTACCATAGCAACGTGTATAACGCGACTTTGTGTTGGCCAACCATAACCTCGTTTCTCAATACATCTACAGGAACATCTGATTGCACTCCGCCATATTGCAGCCTGAATAAACAAAGTCAGCTTGGCCTCAGTATCGGCTGCTAATGCTCCATCTGTACTTTTCTCTCATCTGTGCCCTAACGTAGTTGTGCAGCGGACCTTCAACTGTTTGTATAATGTGTGCCTTGCAGCTAACTTGTAATATCACGCTCTGTTCGACCCAATAGTGTGGTTATTATTGGGTAGTGGTGAGAAAACACCAACTTACCACACGCCACCGTAAAAGACGAAATCCTGCACAAATGCTGAAGTGAGTTTGCCACAAGATCGACACGAGACTTGAGCAATATGAGGAAGAAGAGACGTAAAGAATTCGCCAGATGCATGAGGTTTCATTCAGGTAGACTATAGGTTGTCATAAAATTGGACAGAACGTGAATCATGTTAATTGTGAAACAAAAATATACGACTATTGGGCAGGACTACAAACATAGTTTATATGTGTGCCTGTGTGTTTGTGTGTGCTGTACCTGAAACACGTAAAAGTTGAGTGTAAAAATCTACGTATTTGATTGGTTGTTGCATTTTCTATTCGCCGTTACTTTCTACTTTACTTCGCCACTTATAGTTGGAGAAAGGGATATTTCACGGCTCCAACGATTTGAATGTTATAATTCACTGCCGTGCGTACACTCAAACCCCGACCACTTGTCCAGTAGCTGCTACTCACAGGAACAACAGACAATGGACGAATAGACGGAGCTTGAGTATGCATATGACATTGGATTCTAGCATGCGAGCCATTAAACTAGCGAAATCTTCCTTCCCCTTCTTATAGCTAGAGACAGGAAAAATTCGCTGGTTTACTGACCTGTAGGGTAGCCTCCAACAATATATGTTTGTGCAATCAAGCACACGGTGACTGCTTATTGGTTGCTCGCCGAGACAGTGATTGAGTCTCCATTTGGTTGCTTCTTTATTATTGGTTCAGTGTAGATGTCAAGTAAGTCAAAGACCAGTCGTAGAAGCGAAACTTTCTTACGATTCCAGTTTATGCTCAAAAGAAAACGCGAATTCTTCAGGCCCCTACTTATCTAACTATATATATGTATGTGTATATATATATGAGTGTATGTACGTATGTATGTGTGTATGTACGTATGTATGAATGTATGTACGCACGTATGTATGAATGTATGTATGCACGTATGTATTTGTGTATGTAGGTACGTATATATGTACGTATGTATGTGTGTATGTATGTGTATGTGTGCACGTATGTATGTAGGCTATTTATCTATGGTATATATTTATGTTATGTATATCATTTTTGTATGTTATGTATGTATGTTATGTATGTAGGATATGTACGTTATTTATGAATGTTATGTATGTATGTTATGTATGTAGGATATGTATGTATGTTATGTACGTATGTTATGTATATATGTTATATATGTATGTTATGTATGTTATTTATGTATGTAGGCTATGGGTGTATGTATGTATGTGTATGTATGTAGGCTATATATGTATGTAGGCTAAGTATGTATGTATGTTATGTATGTCATGCATGTATGTTATGTACGTAGGCTATGTATGTATGCAGTGTTGGCTCATATGTTGTTGCTAGGTAGGACACAAGTATATAGTTGTGCGCTAGTTGACGCTACAGCCACTGACACGCTGGTATGTATGTGCGGTTTATTACTGACTGGTCATAACACAATAAGTAGCCAGTAGATATTTCATGGTCATTAATTAGTACACGGCGACGCGTTCACACTAGTATACAGTTCTAGGCATTTGTGCCCTCCCTGCAAACAACCCTCGAGCCGTCACTGTATGTTAAAAGTAGTGCTTAAAAAGTTGTTTTTCGGCCTATTAGAGAAAAAAATCATTTTTAAAATTTTTTTTATTATGTACGTACGTATGTATGTATGTATGTATGTATGTATGTATGTATGTATGTATGTATGTATGTATGTATGTATGAGCACGAAAAACTCCGACACCGTTTTTCCGATCACTATGAAACTTGGCATTTATGCGTAGTTTTTCATGGAGAAAGTTTTTATGTTCTTCACTTCACTCTAACTCGCCACTATATGGCACTGCAGTGCATCAACTTCTAAACCCTTCAACCTATCATTATGATAATTGATATGCATAGATATTTGAACACGGAGAATATTTTCGCGATATCCATTTTGTTAGATGGAGCTGCAGAACGAACATCTATATCTAGCTCCCCTTATGGCATATAGCCTAGGTCATTTTCGCAATTCTGCCTACATCCATTTTTATATCTACACTGGTAGCACAGCAACGTATGCCGGGTTCTGCTAGTATAGATGGGCTACGATAAAGTGGGTACTTTGAAATCCTGACTAATTTATTCCTTTCAGTTAATTTATAGTTTCACGCGACTTTTTGATTTAAACGAAGTAACCTAGATAACAGTCTCATAGTGTATAGGTTGTACTGTACTTAAAATATAACATCTTATGTCACAATAAATAATAGTTTTAAGCATTACTCCATATACGGTGGTTGTCAAAGTTAAAAGTGCCCGCTTTATCGTGTACAACGTATAAGCGAGGCGTTGTAGTGATCAGACGGGCAAAGAAAGGTAGGTATACGGTCTGGAGATGCAGGTGTTGAGAGTCATGCCATGCATGTAATGAAACGAGTGCTGACGCCATCTGCCGGAAACCGTTATCCTCCGACCATGGCTGGTCGACCGGCAGACAGCTTTACCAGGCCAGCCAACTGTATAGTCCCCCGCCATCGCCTCGTGCTTTTTAGTCGCTGGAGTCAATGGGCCGACTGCACAATCGTACTCAGTAAAATCTAACTCTCTGAGTCAATTGTGAGGAATTTATATTGCAGGGATACAAAGTGAGTGATATCTGAGGAAAAACTGAGGACTTCTTAAGAGTGCGTGGTAGATAATTCAACGCTAAAATTATTAATCTATAACTGTAGGTTTCTTGAAGCCAATTTGCGAAAATTAAACAATAGCAATCCTAGACAATAGTTTTAGCCAAAGTTTTAAACAAAATTTTTTCCAGTGTTACGAACTTCTGAGACGCAATCTCTGACGCCGGAACCTCGTGCATGTAACTGTGGCGCAAGATATCACGCGTAATGAATTAGTAATTCTGGATAAATATTTACTTATAAAGTTGGCAAATGCCATTATCTAGGATTGTCATTCAGTATTTTATCCATATTGGCTTCAAATAAAAGCGTAGGAATCAATTGATGTTTTCAGCGTTTATTTATCTACTACGCAGTCTTAAGGGCCTCGCCTACCACGCGCTTCAAGCTTAAAACACATTGCACTGTGTTCGAAAATACGTGTTTTTTTTTTTTTTTACGAAATTATTCCGCATGTGCTCTTATCTCAATGTACGAAAAGAAAATTCACTTCAAACGATGACGGATAGGTAATTTCAAAACATGACGTCAATTAGAAAAATCATTTTGGATCCTCCCAAAATAACTGAAAACAGCTATTTCAACATGCTATACCTGAAAAACTACTCACAGGATTCGTGTGAAAGTACTCTAAAAACATGCCATGGACTTTGCACACAGTTTTCACGAACAAAAAGATGGGGTCACCACTGAAAGTGTCAGTCAGGCGAGCGATCTACGATACCACAGCAAGCCGTTTCAGTGTCTTGCGGTAGAGGCGATATTGCATTAGATGAGCCGTTCAACATCGCCCTAGTCGTGATGATTTGAAACTACCTTCCGTCATCGTTTGAAGTGTATTTTCTTGTCGTACATTTACGCAATCGGGTAATGTGGAATAGTTAAGAGATGATGGTTTATCGCGGGAAAACTTGACTGTCATTTCAGATTTTTGTAGGGAGGGGGGGGGCAAGATTTTTATTTTGGCGACAGTGACCTCGTTGCATCTTTATTATTAATTAAGCATGTATAAATTAGAAACTTTAATAATAAAACTTCAGTTTTATGTGCTTAAGTTAGCATTATTTAAATAGCAACATACAAAAAATATTTTTTATACCCTTAAAATTCTAAATCCAGGGGTGTGCGTTTCACCCCAACCCCCTCCACTGAACAACCCAAACGACGCCCCTGGTTTCAATACACGTTCAACTTACCAGAAGATTACTGGCTTTCGCTTGTACGTGGAGCTGTTACCCTATTTGACTGAGCCAATAAGAATCTCGCTATTGTAATATGTAGAGCCGCGATTTTATGGCAAAAAGATTTTTGCAACATTTGGTTTCGATGCGTCATGTGCACACCTGCAGCTCTGCTACATCGTCTGTGGTTGGATGATTTTACTCTCCCTTGCCTTGGCAAATTATAGACGTACAGACTCACAATAATCTTATTATGATTGGTGCAGTCAAATGAGAAACGTGTCTGAACAAAGACACGCTTCCAATAACCTTGAAACAGAACTGCCGATGTGCACAGGAGACACTAAAACAAAGTGGGGCAAAAATCTTTTCGCGGCAAAATCGTGGTCCTAGTAATATGTTATGCCTGTTATTAGTCTGCAGACAACTACGTTGTGTCAGACTTATATAACCCAAGCAGTAATACATGTTGCAACTAACTACTGTGCTTTCAAGGGAATGTTGGCACAAAAAAGAATTCCGCGATATACCGTCATTAGTAAACACCCCTCTTTTTCGCGAAAAGAATTTTTCCCATAGCCGCCTTTAGTAGAAGGCCGTGGTCTTAGATCTGGCAACCCTGCCAATAAGGGTCATTTTAACACTTATTTTGTCTCGCGAACGGCAGTGACTTCCCCTGATTCTCCGGTACGTAGGGCAGAATAACGAATCAGGTACAGCCATTGCCTTTGGAGAGCTAAAAGAAGTGTTAAAATGAACCTTGTGTGCAGGGTTGCCAGATCTAAGGCCGCGGCCTTCTACTAGAGACGGCTGTGATTTTCCACACTTGGATTCAGTGCGTCGTACACATATGCAGCTCTGCTTCATGGTTATTGGCTGCGTGACTTTGTGAAGTGATGCCAACTAATTTGATTGTTCCAATCACAATAAGGTTACCGAAACACCACACGATAACTTGCGGGTAGAACACTAAGACACGTGACAGTTAAAACATCCAATTATTGACTATGAAGCAGAACTGCAGGTGTGCACTGAACAAATTGAGGCTAAATTTTTTTCACGAAAATTTTCGGTCACTATTAACCAGTAGAGACCTGAAAAATTCGCGTTTACGTTTCGACAAGTTCGTGTCAC
Source organism: Medauroidea extradentata (assembly GCA_003012365.1). NCBI lineage: Eukaryota > Metazoa > Arthropoda > Insecta > Phasmatodea > Phasmatidae > Medauroidea > Medauroidea extradentata. The sequence continues at coordinate 63,860 of PNEQ01130619.1, read as the reverse complement.
TTTCACAATTGGTTTTTGATATATTTGACACATCCTGGAGAGCGCTAAACCAAAAATATAGCATAAAATAAATGCAGGTCCAATTATGTGATATCACTGTGTCAGCGAACAGTTGCTGTCTGCTTGAATACACATATAGACTTGGAGGCTAACCTACGGGTCAGTGAGTCCGCGAATGTTTCTGGTCTCTATTAATTAGTAGTAGTGAATTTGAAATAGGTATATACACGTGTAACGTTCTTTGAATTATACCATAGCCATCTTTAGTAGAAGGCCGCGGCCTTAGATCTGGCAACCCTGCACACAAGGGTCATTTTAACACTTCTTTTAGCTCTTCAAACGCAATGGCTGTACCTGATTCGTTATTGTGCCCTACGTACCGGCGAATCAGGGGAAGTCACTGCCGTTCGCAAGGCAAAATAAGTGTTAAAATGACCCTTCCTGGCAGGGTTGCCAGATATAAGGCCACGGCCTTCCACTGAAGACGGCTATGGTGATATTCCTAAAGGCTGTTCAATATAAACTGTGCATTCAGCAGAGCTTGTAATTAACTAAAAATATGTTTTATTGGGCCAATAGATGCTAACTTTTAAGTGTGTTGAAACTTTTACATTGGTTTTCATAGACAGAGAAGTTTTCATATTACAAATAGTAAAGATGGCAGCAAAACGGCTGAAAGATAACTTTATGCTGTGCTCACTATATCGTGAATGGCCTATAAGCAGACGTCACTCATGTACAATGAGTACAGGCACGAGTATTTCGCGTATTCATCTGGCAACAGCTTAGACTTCTCAGTTCTATACGTGTACCGACTGAAGCCGCATATTCACTGGCTTCTAACAGTACAAATGTGTAGCATGTGACGTGACTTGTTTCCTTATTTATAACTGGCTTGCAGTCGTCAAATGTGTGTTAAACCGCTCTCGTCTAATCACAGAAGGAGGAGTGAAGTATACGTTATTGACGTTCAACCTGACCTAGACTCAATAAACGAAATAATCGTATCTATAACAATGAGTAGTTTCATAGCCGTCTTAAGTAGAAGACCACGGCCTTAGATCTGGCAACCCTGTCAGGAAGGTTCGTTTTAACACTTATTTTGTCTCGCTAACGGCAACGGATTCCCCTGATTCGCCGGTATGTATGGCACAATAACGAATCAGGTAGAGTCGCTGTCTTTGGAGAGCTAAAAGAAGTGTTACAATTACCCTTCCCGACAGTGTTGCCAGATCTAAGACTGTAGCCTTCTACTAAAGACGGCTATGGTAGTTTCGAAATAATCTTGTATATAGGCGGTTCGTGATAAAGTGAGCACACGAAAAAGCCCTGCTGAAGTATTATTTCAGCCAATTCGTACCTCTCCGCACGTAACGGCTAACGACGGTACATGTCTAACATCTGTGGACACATCACTTAATGTTTGCGCGTGCAAGATAAAGTAAGCAGTCGGTGTAAATCGATACAGTTTGATAAAAAGAGTTAAATAATTATTTAAAATACAGTTATGTCGATTTCGGGTGATTTTGTATCAGTATGGTTGTATTTAAATAGTAAAATACACGGAACTAAATTGCATAATTTCACTGCCAACCATACAAGCAGTAAAGAAACTAGAGTTAATATTGAATAATTACATTCAGACACAGCTAGTGATTTTATTAAAAGTTAAAATTTTAGTGCTCACTTTATCCCGAACGAACTGTACCTAGGGACAGAAACATTTCGCGAATTAAATAACCTGCATGATAGAATCAACTAACCTGTGCATACTCGAACACCGGACATTTGTCCACTAGCTGCTACTCAGTGGAACAGCAGACAATGAACGATTAGACGGGGCTTGAGTATGCATAGAACAATGGATTTTAGCCGGAAGGTCATTGAATTCAAGAAATTTTTCTGTCCCTGCCTATAACAGCGGAAGCTCAGCACGCCGTTCTGCGACCAAGGCAGACGGTCACCTTAACTTCCTACAATGTGAGGGGTTGCACTCGGTGTGCAGAGGGTTGGCTGGCTGGTTGGAGGCGCGAAGGTGCGGATCAATGCAGCGACAGTCAAACGGGGCACGGCTGGTTCTCCTCAATCGATGAGGGCGGTTCATTGAGAGGGGCTCGGCCCCGGGCCGGGCCGCCATTGAAGCTGGGGAAGCCCCGGCGTGGCTAAACTGCGCAAGCGCGGTCTAGTTTCTGGGTCACTAGTACCATCCCCCCTTCCACACCTAACACGGGCCAAGGGGATGGTACACCCCCAGCCACAGAGCCACGTGCGACCACACCGCTAGTATCACATAAAATAAAAATTGGTATAGGTAGACACATGAAAAATTCGGGTTTTCTTTTAGACACAAGCTAAAATTCTGTCAACTGTAAGATCGTCCCGCTTTCGCAACTGGACCTTGACTTATTTGACAGCTCATGGCAGTCTCTGATACAATAATAAAATGGCAAGTAAATGCAGGTCTAGTCACGTTGGTACCATTGCGCCACCGAGCAGCCAAGTGAACATCTGCTGTTTACTTCCGTCACTTATATTCTTGAAGGCTATCCTAGAAGTCTGTGAACCTGCGCATTTTTTCCAGTCTCTAGTTAAAGGTCGTTCCTGATAAAGTGAGCACTAAAAATTTTAACTTTGAAAAACATCACTACCCGTTGTTACTGCATATAATTCAACATTGACAATAGTTGTCGTACTGCCTGTGTGGTTGGTAGCGAAATTACGCAATACAGTCCCGTTTGTTTTCCTATTTAAATACAACCGTGCCGAAACAAAATCAACTGCAAACGACATAATTGTACTTCATATAATTAATTAACATTTTTTCATCAAACTGTATCGATTCACATTGACTGCACATTTTATCTTACAGGCGCAAACATCAAGTGACGTGTCCAGACAGGTTAGACATTTCCCATCGTTAGACGTTACGCGCGGAACCATACATATTGGCTGAAAATAGTAATTTAGCATGGTTTTTGTTTTTGAGTGATCGCCTATATAGGTGGTTCGGAATGGGGTTAGTACATTTGAAACCATAGTTGGTTTTATTTTCTTTCAGATAATTTATAGACATAGTTTCCTACCACTTTGTAGTACAAAAAAAACTGTGTAAGTAACAAGCAACGCGTATAGATTGTAACGAACTCGAAAGTTAACATCTGCGAAGTCCCAGTAAATAATATTTAGAGATGATGGAGGTTTATAGCGAAAAAAAAAACTTGATTGTTTGCTACGTTTCAACGCACGTTCAGCTTATCAAAATAGTACTGACTTTCGATTGTACGTGAAACTGTTGTCTTATTTGACTGAGCCTATAAGAATCCTGCTATTGTAATATTTGATGCCTGTTACTGTTCTGTCTGAAGAACATCATCACCCAATCACACATGTTGCAACTAACTACAGCATTTTCTAGGGTATGTTGGCAGAAGTCATTTTTTGGGACATGTCATCATTAGAGATGATGGTCTATCGCAAAATTGTTATGTGCGAAGATACCCTAGAAAATACTGTAGTTAGTTGCAACATGTGTGATTGGGTAATGTTCTTCAGACAAAATGTAGCTTGCTGCAGAACAGTTACAGGCATCAAATATTACAATAGCAGGATTTTTATAGGCTCAGTCAAATAGGGTAACAGCTCCGCGTACAAGCGAAGCCCAGTAATCTTGTGGTAATATGAACGAGAGTTAAATACAGCAAACAATCACGTTTTCTCGCGATAAACCGTCGTCTCTAACCGTCATCACAGACCCGGGAATTTCGCGAACTGATTTGGGAAGATGTTAGATTTCAAACTCCTGTACAGGTTATTTACTTTCTCGATTTGGTTACACTCAAGGCTCGGTTTCAGTTGCCAAATTGAATTTTATTATTTTTCGCTCTTTTGGAATTCTAGTAAGAAAATGGTTAAATATGCGATTATACCTCCAATTATATTTACATTTCGCTACAGTACAGACCTTGCGATTTAGCTGTTAACATATAATTACGCCGCAATGTGTGTGGCAAATTTTTTTATATTCATAATTTTGCCCGACAAATTGCGACCTAACTATACATTACTAGTTCTATTGCCATGCTTATATTGTAGCTCAAGATAAATAGAATTTGCAGTATAGTCGTAGATTCAACATTTTTTGTCAGAAATTATAAAACGAAAAATAATAAAATTCAATATGGCGACTGAAACCGAGCTTTAACGGAACTAACTTGAGGACCGTGAACCAATAGCACACCCGCAATAAAGCATTCACTGACTCCAGCACTACATAGTCACATGTACAGCTGTCCTTTCACTGCAGACAATGTACAAGTAACTGAGGGCATAGTGTATACAGGACTGTGGAGTCCAGCTGGTCGTTGAACCCGCGAAAATTCCGGGTACCTAACCATCATTTGTAATAATATTTTTTAGTGATGATTCTACACACGTTGGTCTTCAAAAGTGATCATTTAATCGCAAACCTCCTATACAAGTTATGACATTGATAGAGCCACAGGTTGGGGCGAAAATATTCATGGTCAAGAATTGGCTGTTTTAACAGCTCACTTGTCACGGACTCTACTTCAAAATCACCGACGTGTGACGTCAGAATAACTCTATTCTGATTGGTGCAGTCAAATGAGGGACATGTCTGAACAAATACACGTTTGACAATAATCACGAATTAAAGTTGTCTATGTGCAAGAAAGTAATATAAACCAAATGGTGCAAAAAACTTTTTCGCCAAATAATAGTGACTATCAATTATGTACACCTTGGAGATCTACTATATAAATTCACTTCTGGTAACGACTGCCACCTTTGACTGTCTCCCAAGAGCGACAGTGTTACACTTAGTCATTCGTGGTTATATATAGCCAAGGAAACGAATACTTCGCGAGTTCAACGACATGCGTGTTATCATCCATTGAACTATTTATGCTCAAGCCCTGACCATTTGTCCACTAGCTGCTACTCACTGTAACAACAGACAATGAATTAATAGACAGGCTCGAGTATGCATAGGGCAGTAGATTCTAACACGTCGCTTATTGAACTCGCAAATTATTCCTTTCCATATCTATATATCGTATTCTATAACACCTCGCTTTACCTGAATCTGAATATGCTTGGCAACACTGTAAGCTTCGCTCTGAAAACCTTCGCACTTCTCACCAACTAGTATATTTCGAGCTCTGATAGCGTGTTTTAAACATTAATTACTTAAATTTTGTGTCAACGAATTATTAATCGTATTATTGATCATTCATATATTTAAGTTTTCTAATAAAACTATATCATGAAAGCATTCGTTTCTAGTAGGAAGTTAGTGTATTACACTAAGAAGAGATAGCAGCACTAGTGCTGCATTGGTGTAAATCGCGACCAACAGATAGCAACTGCATTAAAATTATTTTTGTTGGCAGTAAAAGTTAATATGCACTGGAGAGAGATCATACGAATAGAGGGCAGCGACGGAATGAAGGGGGGCGAGAAAGTCTTCCGAGAAAACCCGCCTGCCAACGGCAACTCGCAAAATATCCGGGATCAATTCCGCCGGGGATCGAACCCGGATCGCCTTGGTGACAGGGGAGTGGTCTGACCACTTTTTTTTTTTATTTCTTCGTTTTTTTTTTATAAAAATGTTTGGTGCAGTGGCGATGCGGAAGCTTCCGCATCGTCACTGCACCAAACATCCCCCCCTTTAATGTGACTTATTTAAGTGACCCCAGTAACTTTTCGCGAGACAATGTGTATAGAGACAATTTTTGAGACCAATTGGACAAACACAAATTAACACCCAGCCAGACCTGGGAATCTAACCCAGAACCCCCCGCACCAAAGCCGGCCGCTCAACCAACTGGGCCACGGGGGGTCGGCGCCACTCGGCCACAACGGCCCCTTACTTACAACTGGATAACCGGAAATTTTTTAGATTAAATTTTATGCCAAAATGTATCTCGAGTTTTGTAACAATACAATGTTTAATAATTTTGATGTTGGGCCACTACTTAGAGTACGCTCCTAAAGGAATTTGAACAAATAACAAACCTGTAGAAAACAAAGAAAGAATCCTGAATTACTTGCTGTGATGTGAAAATTGTTGCTCACTGGAGCAGTAGCGAGACAGTAAAGGATGATGAAGTCAAGCCTGCAAGTAGTTAAGGGTTAAATTATAATTTTAGATATTATTTCAAAACCAAAACGACACAACACAGACACCAGCACAAAACTTTCTTCTGCAGCAACCCCTTTAGTATTCAACTACTTTGGATCAATTTCTTCGTTCACAGCATCCTTCTCCAGCGTCGAGATGTTCTTGAAGACCTTTCTTGGAAACTAACGTCTTCTTCTCTAGCGTCTTCTATTGCATGGCACGGCAATAGTTTTGAAGACGTTAATTGGTAGTACGTTTTCCTCTTACAAAAAAATAGCTCGCCAGGTTTTCTATAATGCCACTTCAAAGTCAAAATGTGCATATTTTTACTGCGTGCACGCCGTGAAAGCCAATAAACGTAATGACATTAAATTATTCACATCAAAACTAAATTTACCGGGCTACGCCTTGAAATAAGGGCCTATAAAACTCCAGTGCAAAATATAATTTCAATTTTAAAAAATTCTTAAGTAGCAAAAAGTTTCCAATTTCAGAATTTTTTAAAACACAAAAATATTTTGTGGTGTTTTTTTTATATATATTTTTTAAGTTGTAGCCCGTGACATGTCATTTAAATGTGAATTATTGTATTTATTTATGATTAATGGTTTTCGATGTGTTTGTGAATTTAAAAAAAAATTGAAATTTTGACTTTGAAATACCATTATGAGAAAACTGGTTCAGCTATATGTTTTGTAAGAATAGCTTGTACTCCCATGTAAGGTCTATAACCTAACACTATTTCATACAACGTATGATTTTTTCCCACTTGAACCTCTTTAACACACGCAATTATCCTGTCTTACCATCGTCATACTGCGATACACTTGCTAATTTCACTGACAAGTTATTTCAGTGATATCAGCTATATGATTTTTGAAAGATTTTTGCAATGGGGATGTATGACAAGATGAGTATTCATGGATATACGCCATTGCTTGCGAATGTTGCCAAGTCGCAGATAAACCCTCAAAAACATAAAAATAAAATAAAAATGCTAACAAAATTACGAAAAAAATACTTAAATAAGACCAGATATGGTCGTTGTCAACACACACATATGTAATTTTGTTATCATTTTTATTTTTATGTTTTTGTGGGTTTATCTGCGACTTGGCAACATTCGCAAGCAATGGCGTATATCCAAGAATACCCATCTTGTGATGTAAAATATAGTTCCAATACTGCTGGCGAACACCGGTGGTCACTGTGGATCATGGGGGAAGGAGTGGAACCAGTGGGCCAGAGGGGTCAAATGTCCCTCTAATAATCTGCTGTTAGGATCAGGTTCGCACAGAATATTTAAGCATAAAACACTGGCTGTTTATCAGCACGTTCTTCACTTGAACGTGTAACTCCAATCACATTGATGTAATAACCAACTAAACTCAGAAATCGAAACTGAAAATCTGTGAAATGCGAGCGCTATTTTTTTTATTCTTGACCCACTCATGACAGGCACATTCCACCGTCCCTGTTGAGGATGATTTCAGCTGACTCCTCGTGCGAGGCTACACGATTACTGATGCCACTAGAACTCGGGAGGACGTGTAGTGTCAGTCCAAACACACATCAGTGCGAGATTCAGAACATTTTTCCTCTAGAAACTATTATAAACGTTCATATCATCACGGTGAAACACAAGAATATATTTACTATACGTAGAGAAGGTGATTTATCGCGGGAAAAGTTGACAGTTTGCTAGGCTTCAATGTAATGTATTCATTTCTGACGCTTGTATTTCCTTACTGGTGAGTCCCTATTTGACTGGGCCAATGATAACTCTGTGCGCTATTACTGGACATATGAGATTCGTCTGTAAACAGCTACATCGTGACACACAACCGTCGGCCAACAATACATGACGCAGGACGCTAAAGTGATTTGCAGAATACGCTGGCAGAATACATTCTCGCGATAAATCACCTTCTCTAACTATACGTAAACATATATTTGACAATATCTTCTCGAAGAGGTCATTGAAAAATAACATTTAAATTAAATTTAAATTTATATTTTTCTCAGAAGCATATCATCAGAAAATACTGTTAAGTATAATAATAATTATTATTATGTAAGATTTAAATAAGTTACGAGACTGTGTTTTGTATTTAAATTCGTATTTACGTACGAGTTTTCATTAATTTACATTTGCAATGGCCGCAATCGTTCCGAAACTCGCATATCACTGACAGTGTCGAAATAATTATTAATTACTGATATGGTTCCGTTACTGCTGATGAATCCTGATAAATTATCAGTAGAGACCTGAAAAATTCGCGTTTTCTTTTGGCCCCAGCAACTGTAAGTTCGTGCCACTTTCGCTATTGGCCCGTGACTTATTTGACACTTCCTGGAAGTGTCTTAGCCAATAGTACCGAAGCAACTAAATGTAGGCTCGTATCACTGCGTCATCGAGCAGCCAGTAAGCAGATAATGTATGCTTGAATACACACATGTTCTTGGAGGCTAGCCTACAGGTCAGTGAACCAGCGAATATTTCCCGTCTCTATCAGTGAAATCAGTGCTAACCAGGAGTGTCGGAATGCTCCCAGCAGCTGGCTGTCTTTCTCATCTAGTGACTCACCCTTAGAGTAAATATAGGGTAGAGGGAGTATCCTCTATACAGCTGCATACGAAGTTGTGTGTTCAACATTTGTCACGTGAATTTAGTGAAATATGCGCGGGGAATTTGAAATAATATTGAGAGCCAAGATAATAATTGCTTAGTAATCACAACTATGTACGGTTATTTTGGTACCTTATGAATATATGAACTAAGGAGAGCATACTACCATATTATCGCATAGTATAATTGCGTGGAAATTTCAGAACGACAAATATAAACAATGTTTGCCACGTTACTGTTTTCCTTAACCCAGCTGTTTTTAGTACAAAGTAAATATTAGCTACATACTTACTATAAGGTTTTGAACCGAGATCTTGGTGACACCACGTGACTAAATATATATTTTGGAAGGCACGCAATGAGTTTCAAACAACACGACTGCATTTTACGACGAGAAAACATAAATAAACGACACCAAACTCTCGAGACCACGTTGGTCACACATTTGTGACGTCATGTTCCCTCTACTATATTTTACATGTATTGACTCACCTGACTAGTAAGTACTGCAGTGACCAGCAGAGCGCATACCTGGCTATTTGACCTTGATATCTCCCGCAGCACCTGAGATTTTATATCAGCTGAACTAGTACTGCCAAATTATCGGTTGGCCTCCACAGTACTATCTATGAGAATAAATATCCAAAGGTACTATGTAGGCCTACACTATGTCCTCAGCTACTAGTACATTGTATGCTGCACCAGTGTGTGGCCACGTATACATGTGATAAGTAGGGCTAGGAACATTTCACGAGTTCAACGACCAAAATGCTAGAATCCATTATCCTGTGTATACCGAAGCCCTACAATTTGTCAATTACCTGCTACTCATTCAGACAACAGACAATGAACCAATGGACGGGGCTTGTGCATGCATAGGTCATTGGATTCTAGCATGCAGGTCATTGAACTCGCGAATTTTTCCTATTGATAAGGTAGATTTCAAAATCGTGTACCTAAATACATTCTTACGCGTTTGGGCCACTGGTTATTAAACTCGTGCTTGAGGACTTTAAACCTGTAGCAGGCTTGTATGAAAACCGCTCACTGACTGTCGCACTACATTGTCACATGTACACCTGGCCACTCACTGGAGGAGCAGCCAATGTACGAGTAACTGAATACATAGTGTACACAGGACTGTGCAGTTCAGCCTGCTGGTTGTTGAACCCACATTTCCCAGTCTCTAATTATAATAACAGATGGTGATTTATCAGCAGAGCCACAAATTTGTGGCGAAAAAGATTTTTGCACCACTTGGTTTGAATGCCTTATGTCATGGCCATCTTTAGTAGAAGGCCGGAGTCTTGAATGTGGCAACGTTGCATCGGAGGCCTGCTGCCAGTCGCTCAATGGCTGCCCTAGTCAGTGTAGACGTGTACTAAAGCTGCATCTATACACGTTGCAGAGAGTCTAGGGTGGCCAAGAAGTGACAAGCAGCAAGCCCCCGATGCAGTGTTGCCACATTCAAGACTCCGTCCTTCTATTGAAGACGGCCATGCTTATGTACACATCTGCAGTTCTGCTTCATGGTCAGTGATTGGTTGTATCAACTCTCACTTGTGTTGGAAATCTACTGGCAATTCACAGCATTATAAAGTCACAATAACATTTTTCTTATTGGCGCAGCCAAATATGAGACAGACGTGCCTGAACAAAGACACACTGCCAATAATCATGAATCAAAGCTGCTGATGTGCACGTAAGGTGCTGGAACAAAGTGGGGCAGATATAGCCTATTTTCACGATAAAATCGTGGCTTTATTTATCAGTCACAGAAGACTGTTTGCTAGGCTTCACATTTTTCTTTTGTTACTGGTGGGTCTCTATTTCGCTGGGCCAATGGTAATTCTGGTGCGCTACAGCTAGGGAACACTGTTTTTCGCGAAAAGAATTTTGCCCTAGATTATTTCAGTGCCTTACGTGCCACTGTAAAAAAAAGTTAGTAATATTACTCATTACATAAAGGTAATATTCCCCAGCCTTGAGAGGGAAATCTGATTTCCGAATATGTGTGGAAAGTTCCGCAAGGTAGTGTATTCGCCACACAAACCACTGTCAAAACTGTGCAGCGAAATTTTGATATCAGTATTAGGTAGCAATAAAAAAAATATTTTCGAAATCACTGCAAAACTCCGTAACAAGGCCTTAAACCGTGCAACACAACCGTAATCTAATCATACAAAGTGCTGGACGCTGTATTTATTTGTAGAATACGCTGGCAGAAAAGATTCCCGCTATTTGTAATTATTAAGATCAGAAAGCTCTCGCGAAAATATCTTTACATCACTGTGTTTCAGTGTCTTACGTGCACACCTGCGGCTCTGCTTCGTGGTCAGTGATTGGCTGAATTCAACTCTCACGTGTCTTGACATTTTACTGCAAATCACTGACGTGCGTCATTCGCAGTGACCTTATTCTGAGTGGTAGGGTCAAATGGGAAATGTCTTAACACAGAGACATTCTGCCAGTAACAAAGAGGCAGAACTGCAGAGGTGGAACTAAGACGGTTTACTGGCGGCGTGTCTTTGGCACTGTCAAATGGAAAACCAATATGGACAATCACAACAATGATACCTGCGACACCACACGTCTGTGATTTGCTGAAGGAACCCTAAGACGTTGGGAATTAAGAACCCTAATCTCAGAGACCTGAAAAATTCGCATTTTCTTTTGGCCCTAAACTAGAATTCCAGTAACTGTAAGTTCCTGCCACTTTCACAATTGGCCCGTGACCAGAGCCACGATTTTATGGCGAAAAGATTTTTGCAACATTTTGTTTCAATGCGTCATGTGCACATCTGCAGCTCTGCTGAATCGTCTGTGATTGGATGATTTTACTCTCACTTGCCTTGGCAAATTATAGACATACGGAGTCGATTCTGACTGGTGCAGTCAAATGAGAAACGTGTCTGAACACAGACACGCTGCCAGTAATCATGAAGCAGAGCTGCCGATGTGCACGAAATACACAGAAACAAAGTGGGGCAAAAATCTTTTCGCGACAAAATTGTGGCCCTATCAATAACTTATTAGACACTTCCTGGAAGTGGCTTAGCCAATAGTACAGAAGTAACTAAATGCAGGCCCATATCACTGCGTCATCGTCCAGCCAGTGAGCAGATAATGACTGTTGTGATTGAATACACTGATGTTCTTGGAGGCTAGCCTACAGGTCAGTGAAGTCGCGAATTTTTCCCGACTCTACCTATACAGCAGGCTACAAGAGCTAGACTGGCTTGTACTTCTACAACCGTTTCGCCTTTATGTTCGGGGCGTGAAAACGGCGTGTCAGTGGAGTTGAATATTATGATAGTCGTGTATGTTCATGACTTGACTTAACAGATAGTTATATTTATATCTTAAGTACAAGTACAACAAAATGGCCCCTTAAAAACTGCTCCTGAAATTGATAAAGTCAACATTTTTACTTTGAAATGGCATTACATGAAAACTGGCTTAGCTTTTTTTTTTTTTTTGCAAAAGGAAAATGTATTCCCAAATAACTCCTACGAAACAAATACTATTTTATAGGCCTACAAATAAAGAATATACCGATTTCCACCACTTGATCGCCGTAACGGAAAGCGGCCCCCAAAAGCAGGTGTTTGAAGGAGGTGGGGCGCGACCCAGAAAGGCCGCGCGTACTACAGGTTTGCCAACCCCTCGACAAACAACTGCCGCTCGTGCCGCTATCGATCGACGAGGCTCACAACCCGGGGGTTGGCTGAGGACGACTCTCCAGGCTTTGCCCTAGGACGGGAGAGGTCAAGGTCAAGGTCGCACGTGCCGCACGTGACCGCTGTCTCCACCGGGCGAACTTCGCACACATCTCACTCACCTAAACCCCTCCTACCCCAGCTATTACATGACACCGGCCAGGATAAGGGGAGGTTGCTAGGCAGCGACACTCACGTCGATAAGTTCGCCTCTCGCATGCCGGGCACGTATCCACGTCGCCCCTATAAGCTGTTACGACTCGGCATCAGTCGCATTATTGGATTACTTTATTTTTAGATTTCATGAAATTCTGAGCAGGAAAATATGAAATTTCCCATTAAAGCGTGAATTATGTTTACTTGGCACTACAGTACAAGCTTAGCAGTTGAACTTTTAACGTGCACCTAGGCCACAATCAGTCGAGAAAATTACGAACATAACAAATGGATGTACTGATCCTGCCTAAATTTATGTTAAAAGTTCAACTACGACGCTTGGACTGTAGCACAAGGTAAACATAATTCACGCTATAATAGCAAATTTCCCATTTTCTTCTCAGAATTTCTTAACAGCGAAAAATAAAATAATACAGTATGGCGATTGATGCCCTACCCTTAAAGTGGTAGTTACCATAAAAATGGGATTTTGTTAAAATTCTTCGTAGCGTAGGTTTAATACTAACACTTTAAAGCTACGGATCCCTATTTATGGTATTTTAGTAAGGTTTATTTTTTAAATTCTGAAATGGAGCAGATATCGCTAAGCCATTGCATAGAAATGTTGAAAATTGTTTGTACTGCTGTGTAGTCTAATTTTTTCAAAATATAAATTTGTATAATATTCGTTAGTTATTTATTTTAAGAAAATTTAATTAAGTCGATAATTAGCAAAACATTTAACCATATATGTATATATATATATATATATATATATATATATATATATATATATATATATATATATATATATATATATATGTGTGTGTGTGTGTGTGTGTGTGTGTGTGTGTGTGTGTGTGTGTCATTCGGGATAAAGTGGGCACTAAAGATTTAACCTTTGAAAAAAAATCACTAGCCGTTACTGCATATAAGTCACCATTAGAAAGAGTTACTTTACTGCTTGTATGGTTGGTAGCGATTCATCGCAAGTAGTTCCGTGTATTTTCCTATTTGAATACAACATTAGTGAAAGAACATGAGATAAAATCGACCTCTCTGTATTTAATACACTTCAAAATATTTATTTATGATCTTATTGACATTTAACTTACAGTATAATTAGACTCAATTGACGTCTGAATATTGTGACGCTATCACCGACCTTGAGTCATCTAGCTCGTTACAGCATGCTCCGCGCTTCATACAGTTCGAAATTCCACCGAAAGGTGGCATCAGAGTTAAGTTCTGGTTCTCGCCGTTTTTTTTCGCCGTTCCACCAAGTTGCATTCAAAAGTATTGGAAGTTACTACGAATATAATTGCCAAATGATGTGAAACCATCGGTATTCTGTAAATTGTTTTACGTTTGCCAGTCTAGAAACAACATACTTTTTATTTCCCATATTAACAAATACGTTATTTATTGTTTCTGAAGTGCTTCGTCGTTGTTCGTGGCAGTAGCATTGAACGAAACTTGAATTCTTGAATTGCGTGTGTCATGTCTGTTTTCAGCGGCGGTTCTGTGTTACAAATTCAAATAAAATATGACCGCATTTACGAGATTCGTAACGACAATATCGCATGTTGTATAAATTAGTCGATGGGCAAAAACCAGTATTAGAAGACGTTAACTCGCAGGTATTTATAACAAAGATTACTTTTTATTATATCTTATGTTCAGCCCTCGTGCAATTAATGAGTAGATATTGTAGCTAAAATTTATCGGAGCATTTTAATGTAGTTGTAAACATTGCACGACCCAACGTAAATAAAATCACGCGGCAATATTTATGTTTATATTCGGCGGGAAGATATAAACTGGCAGAAAATATAAATTGATCAGGGCTTTTTGAGTGTTCACTTTAATCCGAATCGAATTTCACAGACACACACATTATATATATATATATATTTATTTATTTATTTATTTATTTATTTATTTATTTATACATACAGTGGAGACCTGAAAAATTCGCGGGTTCACTGACGTGTAGGTTAGTCTCCAAGAATATAAGTGTACTCAGAAACAGACAACAATCGCTGATGCTCGCTGACACGACGAAAAAAGGCGATTCGACATATATTTACTTGTTTCTTTATTATTTGCTCAACGCTCATCGGGATGAGTCAAATAAGACAAGAGGCAATTAAGAAAGTGACGCGAACTTCACGTTGTTTCAATTCCAGCTTGTGTCCAAAAGAATTGTCCGTATATACATATATATCATGTACAGTTGTTTCTCGGTAGAAAACCGTTTCCACCCCCCTCCCCTCTTACTTAACAACTCTATTCACAAACCTTGACCTTCCTACTTTCTCCAGCGCCACTTTATTTTTAATGCATGTAACTGCTGAGTGGTTACACTCCTATTCTGTCGAGAGGGTTTTTACGGTACTATGCCTCTCCCTTCTTAGATTATGGCTTAGCTATAAGTACACTTAGGGAGGTAGACATGGCCCCAATCGCGACCATTACTGCCCAATCCCTCTCTTCCGCGATGAATGCCTCCTTTGCATGAAACTTCCCCCCTTGTAGGCGTATGGGGCTCAGCCCTGAGACCCACTTAGTCCCGCTCCTTCCCAGGGCCTCCACCACGACACTGTAGATTGGGGTAGGTTAGGGAAAAAAAATTCTCGGTATAAACGAGCGTGGAGCAGTGCATATTGGAATGCGTGACGACGCTATGAATGAACAACCAGCTCTTCATTCAAGAACGACGTATAGACGACGAGGGTATGAGGGTTTGAGGGAAACAGGTGTGGGGTAGAATGTCTAGGGGGATGGGGGGGGGGGGGAGAGCACGGCCTCGCAATCAATAAACGCGTGCGGAAGAGAGCGCTGTATCTGCGCGTGGATGACCACTGCTAATCCGCAAATTCGGAAACAGTGAAGTTTTCCCGTAATAAACGTCGATAGAGATGATGGTTAGAGAGGATGGTATATCGCGATAATGTTTCGTGCCAGCATACCCTTGAAAACGCTGTAGTTTATTGCTACGTATATGATTGGGTGATATACACCTGGCACAACGTAGCTATCTGCAGACCAGTAACAGACATCAAATATTACTAAGCACTCCCCAAACACATAACAATATCCAAAAACTGTATTTTATTGAGGCCAACTATGTTAAAGTCTTGCGATTGGTGAACCATTTACTCTGGTCTTTTTATTCCAGGGAAGTTTTCTGGTCAAAAATATTTCAGATGAATGCAAAATGGCTGAAAGAAAAATTTAAGCAGTGCTCACTTTATCGTGAACAGTCTATATAGTTCTTTCTGCAGGGATGCGGGGGTCAAGAACGGACACCCGGCAGCTCAGTTGGTTGGGCCCGGCCGACTTTGGTGCGAGGGGTTCTGGGTGCGATTCCAAGGTTTGGCTGGGTGGGAATCTGTGTTTGTCCAAATTGTCTCTATAAAAATTGTCTCACGAAAGTTATTCGGGATTGCTCAAATATGTCACATTAAAGAGGGGAATGGTTGATGCAGCGGCGATGCGGAAGATTTCGCCTCGCCGCTGCACCAAAAATTTTTGTTACATTTAATAAATAAAAAAATATATATAATATAAGAAAAAAGAGGGGTCCCACCACTCGGCCTCCCACCTAGACTATCCGGGCTCGATCTCCAGCGGTTCAGTTCCAGATTATATATATATATATATATATATATATATATATATATATATATCTTATATCTATAATATAAAAATGAATCGCTAAATGTGTTGCTAAGCGCATAACACACCAACGCCTGGACCAATTTGGCCAATTCTTTTTTTTTTAATGTTCGTTGAAGTAAAAGATGGTTTTTACGGCGAGAAAAATTCGAATAATTACCGGAAAAAAAAACCCTAAAAACAGTAGAGTCAATTTGAGCTTTATTGCTATTGTTGTTTAAACAATGTAGGTGTGTTTCTGTGATCGAGGCCTTAAGCATTCACTCAGGTATTGTATAAAGTTTGAGGTGTTGGAGGAGTGGGGTTACGGGTTCGTATCCCGTGCAAGACTTTGCGATGGGAATTACAAGCGTATTGCGCGCGCTCTTTACACTGTTATTGAGTACGCTAGCTGTTAAATGCCGGGCAGCTGTTTTGCGGTGGAAGCCGCAGCCGGGCAGCTGTTTTATAGAGAAATAAAGATGAATTTAAAAAAGTACGCTTAGCCACAGAATATTTAGGAATACAGAAGTGAAATCACCGGTAGGACAGCGAACTCAGTCACACACGCCAGCAAAATGGCTTCCCTGGCCAGGAACATGGTGGAGATGCCTACCGCCAATCAGCGTGAGGCGGCTGCCCTGCTAGCCGGCAGCAAGGCCAATAGGAAACCTGACATAACATGCAGTAGCCAAACAGTCACGGGGCTGGTATCGACAGTCTCGGGCAGCCATTAAGTGTGTAAGTTCGCCCGTATCAAACGAGCCGCCACGCCATTTCACGTCTGTATTACTATATAGTCTGTGGCTTAGCGCAGTGGATTGGACAAATCTGTTTATATTTGATGTTTTAAAGATAAACAGTGAATATAGTATAATATAGAATATAGTATCACCATCAATTAACACGTAACTAAAAGTTAATTACTCTTTTCTATAGTACACGCGGGCGAAGCCGCAATGGGACAGCTAATATATATATGTACACGAGGAGCAAACTTTCAAAACCAGACATGTCCGCTTTATCAAGATGTAGAGAAAGTGAATAATCATATTTTAAAGAACTAACTGAAAATAAACATACCTATTTCAGTAAGACATAAGTTTTTTTATGGAGTCTGAGTTCATACTCGTATGTAACACATCGTGTTTATTTAGAAACGGCATTTAACTCATTTTCGGGATTTAGGACATGTCTGGTTTTGAATGTTTGTTCCATATATATGTGTGTATATATATATATATATATATATATACACACACACACACACATTTTTATATATAAATTTTTCTTGTGAGTGGACGCTGCCATTGACCAGAGGGTTTTACTCGCATTTCGGCACTGCTCCACACTCATCTCAGCTCATACATTCCTAGGGCCGGGCATTGTCTCAGTCGAGCAGCCGGCCCAACCCCCACCTCGGCTTTCCCACTATACCAGTAGGCGGGGACATGTAGATATTTAATTTTTTTTCCAGTTTCTTCTGTTCTCAAGTGAGCCGCCCAGCTTCAAATAAATGTAGATTAATATTACAGACAGACATGATGGTTTATGTCGGGAAAATATGACTGTTTGTTGGATTTCAAAATACGTTCAGCTTACCTGGAAGTTACTGGCTTTCACTTTTACGTGGAGCTGTTGCCCTATTTGACTGAGCCAATTAGAATCCCGCTATTGTAAAATGCGATGACTGTTATTGGTCTGCAGACAGCTACGTTGTGTCAGACATATATCACCGAATTAGCCTACATATGTAGCAAGAAGCTACAGCGTTTTCAAGGTTATGTTGGTACAAAACATTTTCGCGATATACCATTATCTCTAGTGATAGATGCTATTTTACTGTGAAACCTCTACTTTATTTACACTTAACTTCTTCAACTAACACCTCACATTAATTATATTACTATACTCTCTTCATTGGTACACAGGTGTATCACAGTAATTCAACGAAACAGGTACAATGCCAGTCATAAAATTCGTATGTTGAATTAAGTAACACTGTCAACAAATTTATTACCAAACGGTTAATGAACAAAAGAGTCTTAAGTGAGGCTGACTTTCTCTACTGGAACACAGAGATGGTTAGAAGGTAGTTTTCGCGAAAATATGTTTTGCAAAACTTTGTTTCAGTGCCTTACGTGCACATATGCAGTTCTGCTTCGTGGATATGGGCAGCAGGAGGCTTCACTTATTTGACTGTGCAGATGAAACAAGGTCACTGCGACACCACACGTCTGTGTTTAGCCAGTGGAAGATTTAGAAACATTTTTAGGGGGCTTATGTGATTTTATGAATTGTGACAAATACCAGCCATCTCAAAAGCGTGGTTTTTGTTGTTACAGAACATTACAAATAACATGCATACAAGTAGGACACATTAAATGTACTTGGCTCCATCGTACAACAAAACTCCAGTTTCATTGAGGCAACTGAATATACTTTGGCTACACAATGTTGAACACGATTTTTTTTTTCGGAAGGGAGGGGGACTTCGGCCTAGAAGATCCCCCCTCCTTCGCGCCACTCTATCCAAAAATCCGCCCCTGAGAGGGTAGAACACCCAAGATGCTTAAGAATTAGGGTCGATTGCACAGTCATATTGAGTAAACTTTCTCTGCGTGAAATGTGAGAAATGTTCATTGCAGAGACGAAAAGTGAGTGAAATCTAAGGAAAAACTGAAGAATTCTTAAGATGTCCTCAAACATCCCTTAAAGATTTTCTCAAGCCCCAGATCAATCACGGCGGCCGTAAACAGAGGTTATAATGCCACATGGGAGAAAATAATATGCTTAATTTGAATTTATTGGTATTATTTTAGAAGAGGAATGTAACCATTATGTAAAGGAAAGTCCACACTGGTATCTACAACGTAATTTATATTCGTAGCACACTTTTACACGAAAGCGATGCCGTGTTTTTAATGACACTTTTATTTTCAAACAAAAAGATTACGATACCGTTTTGCGGACAAAATCAACGACGTATTTTTTATCATTTTAATTTTGCTTTTTTTTTTTTTCAGCTTTACAGTATGTAAAACACTAAATATTAATTATCAAATAGCCGTCGTGCAAGTTTTGCGCATAATAAATGAGAAAATTATATACACTGTAGTTAAATTCGCAAGTCGATGCATGAAGAGAAATTATTTTCCTCGCGAATATTGTTGTAACACTTCACTTCAACTGAGATCAATTTCCTGACTGTGCAATGCAAACGAAAAATTCTCAGATTTTCAATAGTTCTCCTCAGTTTCGCTTTTACCATAAGGGTGTTCCTGTGCAATAAAATCGTAATTTTCTATTTTTATGAAATATTATTAATTTTGTAGACGATACTTGTGCGTGCAGTATCCTCTTACGAAACAATTTTATCTAGCGTAGTTTTCTCATAACGGTGCGTCAAAGTCAAAATTTGCATATTCTGCTGCCATGCAAATAGTGAAAACCAACTCACCTACTTAAACAAAATAATTCACTGTGAACTTACATCCAATGAGCTATGCAATGAAACATTAAAATAACCCACATTGAAATATTCTGAATTTTAAAAAATTTGCAAAAATACAGAAAAAATGTGCAATTCAGCAACTTTTTTATAGTACAAACACCGCTCGTTGGATTTTTGCAAATATTTTATTTTGTAGCCCATGATGTGTTATTTCACGTACGTAAGTCAATTGGTTTTCACTATTTGCATGGCAGCAGAACATGCAAATTTTGACTTTGACGCACCGTTTTGAGAAAACAACGCCAGCTATAATGGTTTCGTAAGAGGAAATTGCACTCACAAGTATCGTCCACAAAACAAACATTATTTCATAAAAATATAACATTATGACTTTATCGCACTTGAACACCCTTAAGATTTTCCTCACAGGACTATGCAACCAACCCTTAGGAACATCCAATCTCTGACCACGAAGAAGAGTTGTAGGTGTGTTCGTAACGTATTGAAACAAAGTGATACCAAAATAGTTTCGCGTGAACTACCGGTTGCTGGAGATGGTCAATGGTTACTTTTAGTCACCCAGCATGAAGAGTATGTGTCTGCATCTTCCCTAGGTACGAAACCAGCAAGGGGCCAATTTGCCCGTGTATTAACAGGGAACACAGGCGCCGTATGTTCCGCCACACACAAGAGGAGCGTGCTTCGCTGATAATGAATTGATAAGCTTATCTCTAGCACACCTCGTCGCCAGCTGACCACACTGTCATGCTAGCTCACGTGTAAAAACACATTTAACACGACTCTCGTGTCAGTTATGGACGATAAACACAGCCACTGGTTTTTAGTGGAAAGAATTTTACACCAACTGGTTTTAATGCCTTACGTGCACATCTGTACCTCTGCTTCATGATCAGGAATTGTATGTTTTCATCTTTTACTACAGGGAAAAAAAACCTGGAACTCTAGCTAATATAATCTTCCTTCGCGATACTAAACCTTCGATCTTCAATACCATAAATGTTTTAAACTTTTTAATTGTAATCTTATATTTGATACATTGATCGCTTAAGAGGGCGTGGTCATAGCCGTCTTTAGTAGAAGGCCGCTGCTTTAGATCTGGCAACCCTGCCAGGAAGGGTCATTTTAACACTAATTTGTCTCGCGAGCAGCAGTGACTTCCCCTCATTCGCCGGAATGTAGGGCATAATAACGAATCAGGTACAGCCATATCCTTTTGAGAGCTAAAAGAAGTGTTAAAACGACCTTTATGTACAGAGTTGTCAGATCTAAGGCCGCGGCCTTCTACTAAAGATGGCTATGGCGTGGTACATAATTCAACGTTAAAAGCATTCTTCTATAACTTTAGGTTTTTTGAAAACAATTTGCAAAAATTAAACAATAGCAATCCTAGACAATAGTTTTAGCCAACGTTTAAACTAATTTGTTTCCAGCGTTATGAACTTCTGAGGCACAATCTATGACGCCGGAACCTCGTGCATTTAACTGTGGCGCAAGAGATCATGCGTAACGAATTAGTGATTCTGGATAAATATTTACTCTTAAAGTTGGCAAATACCATTATCTGGGATCGTCATTTGAGTATATTATCCATATTGGCTTCGAGAAAAGCGTAGCAATCAATTGATGTTTTCCGCGTTTATTTATCCACCACGTATACTCTTAAGCGATGGCCACATTATTTTATTTGTGACTAGAACAGTTCAAATTCAAACGGAAATTTAAATATTTAATTTTCGTAATTGGCTTCAAGGAACCTACAGTTATAGAATAATGCTTTCAGAGTTGAATTATGTACCACGCCCTCTTAAGAGGAGTCCTGGACTGGCGCATGGACGGTGTTGCAGCGTGTCACGCGCATACATTTTTACGCGAAACAGCTTAACTTATTCATTTTATGTTTACTTACGAAAAGAACGCACACTTGAAACCATGCTTCTATTTTTTTCAAAAATGCAGCACGCTTGTTAGAAACATTATATTCGGGCCTCTCAAAATGGCTAAAAACGTGTTATTTTTTTAGACTGTTGTAACTCCGAAAACATTACCTGAATTCGTAAAGTGCAAAACGAGAAGCACGCGTTAGTCTTTACTTCATACTATTCAATAATAAAATATTGGAGCCACCTCTTAAAGTCCCGTAGTAAAAAGACTACCAGGAAAACCTTGCACGCCAGTTTGGCGCGCTGCGAATAGAGGCGATATGCATATGGTCTAGCATGGGACACTGGCTCTTATCGCTAAGCTGTTCCCACACGTCAAAGGTGGACATTTGACACCGCGAAGGACTCCTCTTAAAGTCCCGTAGGAAAAAGGGTAATATAGAAACCTCAGGCCAGCTGAGTGGCTTGCACAGAGAGGCGATAGTGCATTACATACGCCTGTCAACGGCCATCTTACCACCCCTGCCTCACACACACAAACGCAACCTATCTAGGGCCGTGTCTCAATTCAAAGAGTACTCTGTTGAGAGAGTGCTTTTTCGCATAACACCAAGAGAGAGCTCTTGTTTGCTCTTTGGTGTTCTCACTCTCTACAATTGGGACGACGCTCTCTCGTATTTGTAAACAAACGATGCAAATGTACAAGTGCGTATATTTTATTAATACAAGTTATAAACATATTAAATACAATTGTAAACTATTCAAATAATATTTTTGTAACTTACCGGCGTTGTGTATCAAGCGGGAATAGCTGTTAATAGGCGACGCCAAAAAATTTTTATTTTGTGATTTTAAAGGCATATTACGGCCGAAAATGTTTACCGGATTTCTCGCGATAGGTAACTGTTGATTGGAAATAATTATTTATGTACAAATAATGACATATTTGCAATATATGTCGCACGTTTCTTCAGTAACCTCAAACCATAGTTGTAATCAAGATGGCGTACGCCAGAGAGCACGATAGAGCGAGAGCGAGTGTACAACTTCGTGCTCTCGCTCTTTCGTACTCTCGGCGACCAATTGAGACAGGCAGAGAGTGCTCTCTATGACGTAGTTGTGACGTATTTGCGAGAGCGAGAGCACGAAAGAGCACTCTTTGGGAGAATTGAGACACGGCCTGGGGAGGCCCTTTAATGCCAAAACTACACACACGCCTGCTCTCCGTTGGAAACCTAGTAAACTCTGTGAACAGACGTTTCCCAATATTGTGAAGCCCGCAACTTGTTTATCACGATATCAAGGCAATGATCCGTCATTTTTAATGCTTTCAAGATAATTTTTTTTCATTCCTAAAGGAGACTGGATATAAAAAATAATTTTTCTAGATAAGAACTACATTAATGAGAATTTCCATAATTGCATAACTAGATGGAAC
This sequence comes from Medauroidea extradentata, assembly GCA_003012365.1. Classification (NCBI taxonomy): domain Eukaryota; kingdom Metazoa; phylum Arthropoda; class Insecta; order Phasmatodea; family Phasmatidae; genus Medauroidea; species Medauroidea extradentata. Next base: position 40,761 of record PNEQ01130619.1, on the reverse strand, counting down.
CATTACGTATTTTGTCTTGAAAAAAAAAAATTAACATAGTCTACACCGCTTTCAATAAAACTTTGCATCATATTTGCAACATCTGCTCTTGTTTAGGATTTTAAAAATTACTATCGTAAAATCAGTAGAAATGTTGGATCATCGCCTTAAGGTATATTACGAAATATGGTCAGTTTATCGTACGTTATAATTCCTATATGGTTCATCTTAGTGAAGCCTACGCTATCGCAAGATCTTTTAGGGCGGTTTATGTAATACTCTGAAAACTTCTAATAAATAAGTATTTTCATTATTAGCTAATAAAACTCTCGAAAACATTATTTCATAATTTTCCCTGCATTTTTATTTCTGTAACAATGTTGTTCTCTCTCTTCTCAGTGCAGAAAATGGTTTCAGCCCGAAAGAGATACAAATTATAATATATATATATATATATATATATATATATATATATATATATATATATATATATATATATATATATATATAAACAAGGAACAGTAAAAAAAAATCATAACGTCGCTAGCAGATGGCGTAAACAAACATGGTGGCTGCGTAGCAGACGATGAGCGGGAAAAAAGTGACAGTCGAAAAAAGTCAAAAACCAAAACCCAAGACAACAACACAGCATGACGAATGTAACGAAATTCAAGATGGCGGATATGACGTAATTCAAGATGGCGGCTGCTCCTCTACTGCTCAGCCAGGAGTCAGTGCGCCAGCTCGCTCCTTTCTATACTACACAGCTGAATATAATTTAACATACGCCAACAATCCATTTCCTAGATCTAGCCAGCAGTGACGTGGCGTGTTGCAATGTAAGCTGTACATTGCAACGTCTGTACAAATTCATGTGTCAGCTATCGGTGGTGGCGAGGCACGAGTGTAAAGCCACGTCTAATAAGTAGAGACCAGGACAAATTTAAGCACAAGCTAGAATTCCAACAACTGTAAGTTTGCGTAATTTTCGCAATTGTCCTTTAACTTATTTGACATCTCCTGGAAGTCTTTGAGCCAATAATATGAATGTAACTAATACAGACATATATCACTCTAACAACAAGTAACTAATCAGTAGGGACTGGAAAATTTCACGAATTCAATGACCTGTAGGCTAGAATCAATTGTACTATACATACTCAAGCCACGACTATTTGTCCACTAGCTGCTACTCAGTGTAACAACAGACAATGAACGAATAGACGGGGCTTGAGTATGCATAGGATATTTGATTCTAACATGGTCATTGAATTCGCGAAATTTTCCAGTACCTACTAATGAGCATCTCTGCTTCAGTTTACATGTATTCTTGCAGGCTAGCCTACAGGTCAGTGAACCTTCGAATTTTTCCCGTCTCTACTAACAGTTTGATCATTTTTGGGGGGGGGGGGAAAGAACTATACGTTTTGTTTCAATGTCTCACACACATCTGCAGCTCTGCCTCGTGGTCAGTGATAGGCTGTTGTTAACTCGCAACGTCTTGGGGATCTACCCGCCAATCACAGGCCTGTGATGTCGCAGTAACCTTATTCTTAGAGATACTTCACTTTCGCGGATTCATCTGGCAGCAACCTAGACTTGTCAGTCCTATACACCCACTGACCACAATCGATTATTAGAGACACGCAAAATTCACGTTATTTTCTGACAGCTGACTAGACTCCAAGTGACTATAGACTCGTTCGACGCCTCCCGCTGGCCGATATTGTCGTTACTTGCCGCGGAGAATGCTTATACGGTAGAGAGGTCAATCTCTGTAAAGACGTAACACACGTAAATGACAACACATACAAGTTCGTGGCCAATTGAATCGCAGATTATGCTCTGTTATGTATAGGAAAGTGAAGTTTAGTCTGCTACCAAATGATAACGCGAATTTTGCATGTCTATCGATTATCTATTCGGTTGTACAAGCAGGTAGCAAGCGATAGCACTTCGCATTATTTCCTTATTTACTACTGGCTTGCAGTAGTCAAAAGCATTTCGTAACAGCCGCCAGCAAGTCACAGACATGACAATGAAGTATACATAATTGGAGTTCAACCTGACCTGGAATGTATCTGCGAAATTTACGTACCTCTACTTATTCTCATTGGCACAGTCAAATGAGCGACACCTATGTACAAGTACGCTCTGCCAATAGCCACGAAGCAGAGCTGCAGACGTAAGTGTTATGCATTGACACAGAATATGTAGGAATACAGAAGTGAAATAGCCGGTAGAACAGCGAACTCAATCACACACGCCAGCAACATGGCGGAAACGCCTACTGCCATTCAGCGTAAGGCAGCTGCTCCGCTAGCAGGTAGTCAGGCCAATAAGAAACCTGCAGTAACATGCAGGAGCCAAACAGACACGGGGCTGGTATTAACAACCTCAGGCAGCCAATAAGCGGCGAAGTTCGCCCGTATCAATAGAGCCACCACGTTATTTCATATCTGTATTACTATTCAGTCCGTGACATTGATACAAAATGTTGAATAATTGGACAGTGTTATGCAACAAAGAACCAACCCTCGAAACTAACAAAGAGAAATTCAATCTAATGTAACAGCCAATAAGTTGTTTTCTTTTAATTATAAAAAAGAGATAATATTTAATTAATTTGACGTTATTCGTCAAGTGGAGGTTACAGAATTCCCGTGAGTCTATTAACAATTTTCTATTCTTTAAACATTTTTAGTGGATTATGACATAACACTGTCCAATTGTTTTCGCCAAAAATCACCAGTTCTACTAGAAGACGAATGTGTACAGACATCGCGAAGTACAGCTTACATTGCAACACATCCACACCAGGGCTCCCGACAACTACATTAGTCCTGTGGGGAGAGAGGGAATAAATTGGTCTCACTGGAGAGTACAAATCATCGCACGTAAGAGATTCGTGAATACCACGCGGTAACTATAGTACCGAGTTATCGTGCTCGACAGACACTTACAATGTCGTTATCTTATCGTATAGTTGTGCCTTCTCTTTCATGGTTCGTTGATAAGGCTTAAAAGACACGGTCTCGGGAACTCCCAGCTGTCTAGACAAGTACCGTGTATCTGAGAATAACTTTCATTATCTCCAACACTACTACATTTCAATGTCACACACACACGCTCAGAGTTGTTCTTAACGTAGCAATAACAAAGTGAACAAATCTGTTTACGTTACTGAACTTCAAACTCAACTTCATGATTATTGGCAGAGTGTTTTTGTGCAGAGTTGTTATTCATTTGACTGCGCCTATCAGTAAACTGATAACGGCCACACATCACGTCTGTTACGGCATCCAATCACTGACCACAAAGCAGAGGTGCAGGTGCGCACGTAAGGCACTGAAACAAAGTACAGTAGTACAAAAATCTTTTCTTGAAATGTCCTGTCCCTAAATATTAATATGTTTTTAGCGAAGAAATTCTTGAAAAGTCAGTTTCCGTGGACATTCTGTGAGAAACAATTCCGTTGTGACGACACCGCACCTCTTCCCGCCCACATTCCTGGCAAGGCTTGTAAATGCGATTCAGGATACAGTGAACACTAAAAAAAAGCCCTGCTAAAGTAATATTTTCAGCTAATTCGTATATTTCCGCGCGTAACCGCTAATGACGGGACTAGCCTAACATCGCTATAAATGTCACTTGATGTCTGCGCATGTAAGATAAATTGTGCAGTCGATAGGAAGCGATACAGCTCGATAAAAACTAGTTCATTAATTATTTAAAATACAATTACGTCGATTGCGGTTGATTTTGTTTCAGTATCGTTGAATTTAAATAGGAAAATACACGTAACTATACTGATTAATTTCGCTGCCCACCACACAAGCAGTAAGGTAAATTAAAGTTAATGTTAAATTGTATACAGTAACGGCTAGATATATTTTCCAAAGATTAAATTTTAGTAGGCCTACTCACTTTATCCCGAACGACCTATACGTGTGTTTGCATTAAAGTTTGTACACTGTTAAATATTTCTGTGAATACACTGACATTTTAATGGAAACGTAACAGAAATTCCTCTAATATGGATTTACGGACATTCTGTCCCTTAAATCACTTTTTCCGGAAACTCAACCATTTTTGCGCCTGGAAGTGTGACACGTTTTCTCGTAGGTATTTCTGCCTCGCACTCGCAAATATTTACAATGTGTTAAAACTGTTTGCTACGTGACCTTCAGAACAAAAAAAAAAAAAAATACTACCAAATTGTTTCTGAAAAAAAAAGTTAGGCCTGCCGCCCGTGAATCTACGAATAAAAAAAAACACCGGTAATTTGCGTAACGTCAGAGTAGTTTTCCAACAGTGCACCCAAGGTCTATTGCTGAACGGGTTAGAGATAGTCAGATTTATCAGTCCTACACCTTCAGTACGGGATTTGTCAGTTGTATCCAGGGAGGGATCTAAGCTTTCCTTTGCCCGGGGCAAAAATTGAGTTTTACTCCCCCCTCCGTTCCCTCCTTACAAATTCCCCTTTTTCCATCAGTCCAACCAACCCAGCAATAATAATCTTATCTTGCATACGCTGCTATGCGCTCGCGTAAATAACTGTATACAATTTTAGTAGAAATACATAAAACCTGTACTTACTATCTACCATTAGCAGTGTTTTGAGTGAGCGTTCTAATTAAAAACACAGTATTTAACACATTTTATGGTTTTCAAGGTTAAAAAAACTAGTAAAAGTCTAAATATTGGTAGATATAATAGATACATTCGTTTAAATTTCATTCCCAAGAAAAAATTTTCGGCACCACCAGCGCCCCCTCTAACCCGGCGCCCGGGGCAGTACCCCCCCCCCCCCCCCCC